>JAODAG010324108.1:0-11367 GCA_027574785.1 Orphnurgus asper | reverse complement strand
AACGATGGTTTCGCCCCCCACTTATTGATTGGGGATCACCCCCTTGCCCACGCCCCCCCCCCCGTGATTTGCGCCACTGGTACCAATTGTTATATGTACAATTGCACTAGGCTACAAGCAGATGACCTATAACCTTTGTTATGATTTTTAAGTGTAGTCATAAGGGACTGAGCAAGCTACACGTTTGCCTGGGTGGCACCTGCCGAAGTGACCTTATGGAATTGCTGCCAGTAACTTGGTTTGTACATGCTGATATACTGTTGTTTCGTTTGTGTTGTCTGTTGTTTCGTTTCGTGTCTGTTGCTTCATCTAACCTCTATGTCTGTTGTTTCGTATGTGCCTGTTATTTCGTTTGTCATGTCTGTAAATTGATTCTTGGTCCCGCTTGCTATGTATGTCCTGAGCCAGATACAAGTCCCTGGTACGTATATAATATACTTGAGCCTTATTTCCAACGTACTCGGTATATTAAATAACGAAGCCTTTTCTCAAACTCACTTATGTACCGGTATTCCTTTGTTACGTCTTACTTTTCTCCACATCCTCTCTTAAACCATCCATGATACCCCAGTCCATAACACAAAAATGGGTTCATTAAAACCACCTCCAGTAATAACCAACAACCATATATTTAGAAGGCTTAGTAGTTCCAGTTGTAAGTCAATGAAATAGTGGTTTCCTTGGTACTTATAAAATTGGTCGTAAAATTGAGACTCTCTAGAATGTTACTGGCTTTACCAAAAAGCTATGTTCACATCATATACAATCAGGCAAACCATAGCAAAGCTTGAAGCTATACATCATGTTTGTTACAAGAATCACAGTCGTAACGTGCTTCACATGACATCTGTGCAACATGAACTTCAAATTAAAACTTTCACGTCACAACACCCCGCCCCCATAAGCTGGTAACAGTCTATGGCAGAGGTAAAGGATATTACTTTACCAGGGTGGGGGATGTTATCCTTCAATACCGTAGCTGGTAGACCATAACTAATTAATTATGCACAATTCAGCTTTGTGCCTAAGCCTCTCTGCGTAGAGCTTTTACGATTCTGTTTACTGTTTTCAGAGCAGCGGAATATACAGCTTGCCAGGTTCTCTTTGTAAGCTATGGTAAGAGCCAACAGCGGTCATAGGTTATTTAAAAATATCTCTCTTATAATCATTTTCTATTATCGAACCATGCAGCCATCACTGAATATTCAGACAGGGAATTTCTGTCGTCTGTCGAGAAAAAACCCTATATAATTCAACGGTTTGTAAAGCAATAAACACGAAACTTCGACCTTTGCTTACAAAGAAGTGTTTGCGAACTCGCCAAAATAGTGTGTCAGATTAATTGCTAGCCCGGCCGGTAGATCGACTGTTACTTAGTTTGAAGCGTGTATATGACAGACAAGCTCATCGCAAGAGCTGCTGAACTGCGGGAACCGACCGTGGAGAAAGTAGGCCAATCTTTAATTTGTTTTCAAGTACTGTAAATAAGTTTTGTAAAACTGTAAAACAAGTTTTTTAGAACTTAAGTTCTACAGGGGAATCGCATATCACATTATGGATCTAACAATTATGTTTAACTGAACTAGTACCGTACTATTAGGCCTCAAAATATGCATAGAGTCTTACCGTATCCAGCGAGCACTGATTTTTTTGGCTAGAGCTGGTAACACATAAAATTAGTTGTTTGTTTCGTGGTCTTTTGGCTAAGAAGATCATATCGTATATCATTTCCATAGTGTTAAGGACGGCGTACACTGATTAATGGTGGAGCTATGCTCTAACAGTGTTGGGATACTACGCATTACGTGACACTACACTCACTCGATGATATCCGTATCTTAACAATAATAGTGCGATCGAAATAATATCAGGATTGGGAGGTTGGTCAGGTTGGTGCTGTCAGCTGGATATGCTGCCGTTATTTGCTTCAGAACCCAAACTAGTAGTAGTAGCCTAGTTATTCGTTTTGATGAGTTATCATCAAAAAAACCATTGCTAAAGTAACACAGTAACGTAGTGAGATAACAATCTGCACTCTATGCCCTTAAAGAATTCTACGAAGAGCACTGCCATGATAGGCAAAAAATAAATAAAATTACATACATACATAATTATAGTAATAAATAAAAAATAAATTGTCGGGAAAGAGTTTATTCGAACTTTAATTCCATTACAAAAAATACAAATTAATTAATTGAACAATTTCAATATTCAATTTCAATATGATATGATAGCCTTGCTTAGCTTCTTCTTCTATTCACTTCCTTTATGCATTGTATAATAGGTCGATTCGATCATCATTCTAGAATATAGTTAACGAATGAGTGTGTAACCTATGCTTCAGGTGATGCTCAGTGAAGTTGGCGTGTCAGACAGCTAAAACTGCATGCTGTGCTTCTAAATAAGAGTTAGTAAGAACAGCCTGGATAATACTGTCATCGTATTGGTTTCACGCAGAGAAAAGTAACCCCAGTTGATAGAGATATAACAGTTCCCAGATGCTAGAGACCAGCCTAGGAGATACTACTACTCTAGTACATATAGGCGCAGATCGAGGTGTTGGGAGACGGATGGAAAAGGGGAAGTCTACCCCATACGAAAAGTGTGTTAACAAGTGTGTGGGGGTTTGTGGAAATATCGTCCCCCCCCCCCTCGATAAGAATAACTTTGCATTAAAAGTTGCGAATCAAAATTATCCAAAACAACTCCCCAAGGCAAATTAGGAACCAGCCGTGGCTCCCTCTAGACCTCTCTTCCACCAAACAGTCGCACTGAAATCCGCCATTGCTCAAAATGTTCGCGACCCACACTGGCTGACTTACATAACATGCCTGCGCGACGGCTGCTCAAGTAGTGGTTAATCGCTGAGTCGGCGCAAAGTTGTCAGCGATTCATCCTGAAGTGTTGTATATAATAGTCAGATAGTCAGTAATATAAACACCGAGTATTAGTCAAAAAACAAAGACAAAAACAAACAAAACAAAAGTCAAAACCCGAGTAAAAACAAAAATAAATAACCACTTGATTTATGAAGCGTTCGTGTCGCATGTAAGCAGTATCCGCATAGTCGAATCACTCGGCCCGAGTCCGCCGGATGCTCTTCAGGGTTGCCAGATAAAATAAATAAACAAAACGCCAAACAACGTTATTAAAAAACGACAAACAAAAAAAGCCAAAAAGTATATTTTAACCGCCAAAAAAGGGGTCAAGCAAACATTTTCCAAAAATGTATACTCACATCACAAAAAATAGTTGCAGATCAAAGTCATGGCTACCACTGTTAGGCACACAGCAATCAAGCAACACGATATGTTGCTTGGTGTATACCTAGTGCCGTGTACCTACGATCCCTTCCAAGACACATTTTGCACTTTTGCACGTTGATCGTCATACGAATTACGTCATACGAATGTACCATTCTCTTACAAAGGCAACATAGGTTTCCAACTAACATAAAATTCTAACATAAAAATCTAAGTGGCAACATAGTGGCAATGTTATGAAATGGAACTAAAAAATCATATAAAAGACAATTAAATACATTATATTGTATTTTTAGTGGACACATTTCAGCGGGCAAAAAAGCACCAAATTAACATACACCAAAAAAAAAATGACAAGCCGCTAAACTAATTTTCTGGCGCCAACCAATTCCAAAAAGAGCCAAAAACCCGGATGCTCAGCCTTTCAACCTCGAGTAGTAGTCACGAATCACTCGGCTTGAGTCCCCCTCTCACAGGACAAGGTTCCGCCAGGTCCTCTGAATTTCCCCCCATACAATCGTTGTTGAACAGTCAGTGTTTACCACTGTTCAAATTTCCTCCAAATTCCCCCCTCAAACTCCCCAGACACATCTCAGACGCTGCATCATAGTGAAGACATCCATCCGTCATCGGTTGTCTTCCGATGGTTGATCGATCGTAGAATGTACTATTTGTGGTTCTAACAGGACAGGTCTCCGTTCGCTTTCACATACTGCTGTTTAAGAAAAAAAAGCCATCTGAGAAAGAAACCCGGGCTTCAAAGCCATACAACGGCATCATACGCCTCGACACCAAATTGATCCACTTCCTAGCCCCAATCCATCGGGATGGAAAGTGGATCACGGTTGGTCCTAGTGTTGCAGTGGGATATGCTTCCGTTGTGTGGTCGTCATAGAGGCCGGAATTATTCTTTGGGTTGATTTTCTTTAAAAAAAATAATACAAATTTGAGATGGCTTGACCCAGGCTAAAACAAACTGAAGCTCTGGATGACCTTTTGTAACTCTGTCAACATCCCCCCCCCCCGGTGTGTAAACGTGAACATTCCTCTGTAATGTATGTTGAACGTGTGCGTCTTGAAACAATACTACGCATGGCATGTTAAAACGTTTGTACACGGTTACACAGTTTGGTATACACACAGTACCAGACGAAGGCGGGCGAAACCAAAAGCTGGTTCACAGATTCCTGTGAAAGTAGTATTCTCCACTTTTCTGGCAACTTACTAGACTAATGAGTTTCCAATCTCACAGCACGCTCCTGAACAAATCAAATCAAATCCGATGGGTTCAACCATAGACCCTATAACCATAGGGTTGCTTCCTCGGTAAGCAATCAGTTATGACCACTACTTATCGGCGTAGTCTGTGGGCATGGGAAGATTGGGATTTAGGTAGTATTGGGAAGTTACTCGCAAGGCTGGTAGATATTTTACCTATAAGAACTGCAGATATCCATTTTCAGGTGTCCTGTCGACGTCGGTAAAAAAAAACGGCACATTACATCATAATTTCCTGACGTAGATTCGACGGTAGTGTCGATTACATGACCCGACCACCTGTGACCTTTGAATACCGACGCCAGGTTGCAATTTAGTTCTGGGACAGAAGCGAGCGGTTGGCAGACCTGTGACCATTGAATACCGACGCCAGGTTGCAATTTGGTTGGCAGTTCAGATTTCATTTAAAGGGAAACAAAACAGCTGAAATTTATAATAATAAAAGTTGAACAAAAATACAGATTGAGTAGTTTTCTGGGACGTCGTCGTTGACCAACATATAATTGTTTTCTTTTATACTATTGAAAGGATTGGAAAATGACACAGCTGTATCAAGGCGTAAAAAAAACGTCTGCGCATATGATAGCGGAAACCAAATGTATATATAAACAAACAATAACTATTCATGCATGGGCGGTACTGAATACAAAATCTTATAACCGTATATCTATCTATCATAACTACCTTCCTACAGTTTGGCATAGTTTTTTTTTTTTTAGTATAGTTCGGTGATATTAGTTAATTAATTTGATGTCCTATGCACCACAAGAGTTTTTTCACAATTATATAACTAAGCCGAATGAAGTCCAAAGTGCAAAATCTTCTGATTGTTTATTATTCCAACTCTAGCCTACTTGTTTCCCTGATTATATTCTAAGCTGAATGTCTGTAAACGTTGGTCATTTTGATATTTAATTCTCAAATCCTCATCATATGCGTGAAATTTAGTCCCCATAACTGTTTCGCGGCATCGGACCCATGATCCATTGATAGTTTTCTGGTTAGCTATGCTTATTTAAGACTAACGAAATGAAGTGTCCAGTTATTGATGTCCAGAGCTTAATTAAGGGACAGATAATCCAGTTCTGAACTTCGTGGTTCCATTTTTTGTCGATTGGGCCTAACGTTATTTAAAGACCACGTATCTCGTCCCCACATGTATCCCCTTTAAGAACAGTCTGGATTGATTTTCGAAGGTGATTTGGTTATAATAGGTAACCCTGTGGATTCACCTCTCCATGAGATCATTTCCTATGGGATTTAATTTGACGACTATTGAAATATGATGTTATTTACCCTCCGGGCTTCAATAAAATGTTTTATTTCCAATGGAGACAGTAGTGAGGATGTTCAGGCTGGTAGTTGCATTGAGCTGAATATCAGGCTTCGAAATGGTACTTAGCGCCATCCTGATAGTGAAAACGGTTAAACTGCAAAAGCTGCCTTGGCACCCGTGCCGAAAGCCTCTCCTGCTTTAACATGTTATTTAAAAGAACGGTGTTAAGCATATACATACCTCTGTGTTATAACACTCTAACACATGTTAAATTCGAGTCGCTTTTGGAAGCCACTTGTGTTAAAACAGAAATATTTTGAGCTATAGTAGGGGATGTGTCGAACGTGACAACTTTAAAGAACCGAAAATGTACAGAGTGGCTTAATGTTCATCTTCCTGCTCTGGAATGAGGTGTTTACGAGAAATATGGATACTGAAGTATGGAGAAATGTGGAGAAGTATGGAGAAATATGGGGAAACCCGGAGATCGCTGACGATATTGCTTCATACTCCATCGGTCTGGTGGGTTGTTTTTCTAGCGTTCTCGCTGTATTTACACAGACTCAGTTGTTCAGTCGTTTGAAGAAAGAGCAAGCAATCAAACTTTTAACACAATGTGGCATCCGTAAGCACAACATTTTAATACGTGTTAGTGTGTTATGACATATGCAATATAACACAATATCACAAGTGCTTTCAAATACAGTGAATCTTTTCGGCATGGGTGGCCTTGGAAACACATCTGCATTATACCGGCACGTGAAAACATGGAATTATAATGCAGATATATCGATTTAATGAAGAGATGTTAAATAACAAAGCCAACAACTCACCAAGAAAATAATATAGTAAAATAATAAAGTAATAGATATTAAACAACGGTAATACGTTATATTGCGGTTATGATGGTCTCTGCCACGACCATCAACTCAGTTACAGTTTTTCATCCACCAGACACCAGATGTCCTCTCTCCTTCAATATACTGGTATGTAGCCCAGACAGTAAAAACCTATACAGTTCAATTAATGAGAGTGGAAGGTGCTGGAGTTGGGGGCCTGATTGCCCATACTCTTACTACTAAATGATGCAGAGTTCAAGCTATAACATATTATGACTGAATGGATGATGGATCTGTGGTGTTAAGGACTACGTGTACTGGGTAATGATGGGGCTACCCTCCAACAACATGTGCTACACATGGCACTAAACTCGCCGAGTGAACTCCACGTATAAAGTCAGATGGAAATACGATCGGGGCTGAGAAATGGATCATTTTGGCGTGACAAGTGCATAGGTATATGCTGCTAGCGTTTGGTTTTCGCGAACAAAGGTTTTCTCTGGGGGGGGGGTCTGTCCTTTTCTTTTCTTTTTAATAAAACAAGATTATTTTTAAATTTTTATTTGTATCAGATTTCGAGAAGAAAAAAATGAAGTATGATGAAATCATCAGTCATCTGGGCGACTTCGGTCCCTACCAACGGCGCATCTACTTCTTGCTCAGCCTGCAGTGCGTCTTTTCCGCCTGGCATCTACTCGTCCAAGTCTTCTTGGCGGGAGGGAGCGACCATTGGTGCGCGGTAGGAGGCTGGACCGACCTGGAGTGTCCGTCTGATTGGAACGTCACCGTAGACGAGTGCGGGGAGATGAAGAAGAACGCCTCGATCCCTTACTCGTCCGACGACGGCTACTCCCAGTGTACGAAGTATAACGTCACAGGGGTGATGTACCCGCTAGACGCTGGTACGGATGCCGAGGAGATTCCGTGTGACGAAGGGTGGATATACGACACAAGCCAATACAAATCGACGATAGTAATGGATGTGAGTTTACATTAGCAGGGACGTTAACACTGTAATGTGTAACATACACGCGGTAATGTGGCCTGAGTTTTCAAAGGGAAATGGCGAGGGGGGAGGGGGAACTTAGAAATTGGCTATGGTTATTTTATGAAGTGATGCTTTGAGGCACGATGAGTGGGAGGGGGAATTACAGTTATCAAACCCGGGAACCGGTCATTTCCCTTGACGACGTCATTAAGGCATTTAAACTGAATACCGCAGTTGTAAAATAAAAACGATCAGATGCAGCCAACAATATCAACAAGGTTACGGGCTACACGCTAGCCTACACTCTCTCTCTCTCACTGATCTTCATGTCATAGTAATTACAGTCCGATCGAAATAGGATTGGACGGGCTGGGAAGTGGATCAGTTTCGCGCGATGGTACCGTGACATGGTGTCGTGACACGGTACCGTGACAAGGCGTACCGTGACATGGCGTACCGTGACATGGCGTACCGTGACATGGCGTATCGTGATATGGCGTACCGTGACATGGCGTACCGTAACATGGCGTACCGTGATATGGCGTACCGTGATATGGCGTACCGTGATATGGCGTACCGTGACATGACGTACCGTGATATGGCGTACCGTGACATGACGTACCGTGATATGGTTTACTGTGACATGGTGTACCGTGACATGGTGTACCGTGACATGCCGTACCGTGGCATAGCGTACCGTGAAATGGCGTACCGTGACATGGCGTACCGTGACATGGCGTACCGTGACATGGCGTACCGTGGCATACGCTGCAGTGTGAACGGGGTGACGTCATCCTGGACCAAGAATGAAAGGACCGCGTGGCCTATTTATTATATCATCCTACAGTGGTGGGCAGGGGGTGGGGTGATCGGACAAAGGGCGGAGCCCCCTGTTTATGGCAGATTAGGCTGATTTTGATATGGTTGGCGCCCTCACGCTCGTTTTCTAAACACTGGATTCGCCACTGTCATGTTGTAGTGACCAATTGTCATTGTAACGACCACGATTATGGCGACGATGTTGATAATGGTTGGAACTCGGAATGCGATTTGTTCCTAACGTTAATTACAAGAATGCACACAGAAAACAATAAAACTATCTGCATATATATATATATAATATAATTTTAGAAATAATAGATTGCATGTATACTAATCACAAATCTGAAATAAATCAAAATCTCAAAGACGTGTCAGTTCTGACCCTTTACGTTATAAGCAACTCTTTCATCGAAATGTTTTTCGCCGTTAATTTCTTATTTTCCCCAGTTTGATTTAGTTTGCGACAGAGATAGCTTACCGGAGGTTGCCCAAGCGATCAACTTTGCTGGTATCATGGTAGGGTCATTCTGTCTTGGGATGATCGCCGACAGGTAAGAATAACATGGTTAACATCGGATACGGTAACGTTTGCCGTATTAAGAAGAATACAGTTTAAAGGAACAGTTCAAAGGAACAGAACCCGCAGGCAGATTGAATAATTTGACAACAAATTCAGTGAGTTATAGCCCAGACTGTGTATCATCTACGATAAACTCTGCGAGTTATATATAGTCCAGGCGGTGTATCATCTAATACTCTGCAAGTTGTAGTCCATATTGTGCATCATTTATTACAGACTGAGCATCATCAAATACTCTGGAAGTTCTAGTCCAAACTGTATCATCTAAGTATTATGTCCATATTCTGCGAGTTATAGTCCAGACTAGTTATAGTCAAGATCATCTAATAATACTCAGTCTCTGCAAGTTATAGTCCAACTCTATCATCTAAGTAATTAGGTTTGATTTCCATGACATTTCTGAAGTCATAGAACCGTTTTGAGTAAATTCCCAAACAAATAGCCAACTGAGGGAAGGACGGGTGTAAGTATATTGAGTTGGAAATAAACGTGTTAGTTTAGTTTAGTAAGTAGAGGGTCAGGAAGGACAAGTGTCCTCCTAAAGAGATCCCCCGAAAGCCAAGAACAAAATCAAAAGATCCCAACAGATCTCAAAGTCTACCACCCATGATAAAGAGTGTTACGATGGATACAGGAACAACCGTGTCTGTTCGCCAGGAAAACAGTCGTCCTTTGTTGACTAAGTAATAATATTATCTAGTTGGTGTCGTTTGTAAGGACGTAGTCAGCCTATAGTACACGTAATTTTTGAAAGCTATAAAATCTAAACTAGTATCCAATTAATTCAATGAAACTCACAGACTGTATTGGAACAGATTTCGAAGGTTTTGCATATTCAACCGAAACCAGCCACTCCTGGCAGACTGGCAACCATTAGCCATCTTTTGGCAACGAGGTAGAGCCAACTCGTATACAAACTCTACGCCAATGGGCAATAAACCCAACACATTATAATACATTAGTTAACTTAACATGTCAACATTTTCAGTATGTTTGCATATTCATGAATAAAAATCTACGTATTTAATATTTCCTTCCAGATTCGGCCGTTACTATACCTTATACATGTCGTTAATACTGACTTCTCTGATAGGGACGCTCACCGCCCTTTCTAAGTCTATGTGGGTGTACACATTGCTGAGGTTCTTCGTTGGAGCAACCAACTTTAGCTGTCTGAATATTGCCTTTATAGCTGGTGAGTTGCAAAAGGTACAGTATTAGTGCTAAGCAAAGGCTGTATAGGATAGAGAGTAGATCCCTACTAACGCCATTGTGTACAATCATGCATGTGACAAATTGCGCATGCACACTGAGCAACAGTTTACGGTTCGTACTTCATGTAATACTGCCTGCAATATAGTGTATGTACATGACTAGTGTATGTACATACACTAGTCATGTAGATACTAGACTGGTTTCCACGAAAGAACTTAAGCATTTAAAGCAAACAATGCCACGGCTTCAAAAGCCAACTGACTCACTTCTCAGCTCCAGTCCTATTTCGATCTGAATAAGGCCAACGATCATTGGACTGGTGTAGTGCCACATACGGTTGAACGAGAAACGATCAGTATATGCAGATACTAGCCTATACCCAAACTATAGCGTATATCCTTACATACTCATGTACCGGTATGTATCTTTGCGATGATCCTACAATAGTATTGCGATAGTCTTATAAGGGATCATAAGATTCCATTTTCTTAAGTTGTATAATATGTCAGTTCTATTCCTTAAAATTACCAACATTGAGCTATATGATTTCCCACGATACCATCAATCAGACTCATGTAACAAGTTTCGTATGGCGATTGGGGGAGGGGGAGAACATATGGGGTTGGGTCATCCCAACTTTTGGTCATATTCGGCCAAATATCTGCAAATGTCGGTCATATTTGGCAAATCTTCCAGTCAGTCGGCAAATCCGCCGAATCAAGCAATATACATGAGCATCGAAGTACCCGACTTTTGTCGACGTAAAGTTTGTATCTCAGGACTGTGTGGGAACATCCTGGCATTCTTCGCCGGAATTGGTTATAGTCATTGCGGGGACGACTGTCGCATAGCGTAACGTCGGAGACAGATCCAGAATGATAAATATGACATCGCCCCCTTATACAACTAATATATTACTAAATACCCGTCACCGGTTAGCTCACCTACCGTAATTTGCATCACCTATAGGTTTATAAGCAATTCCAACGCATTAATTTAACCAAATAACTCGATACATTTGTATATATCAATGCCTTTCACATATACATATATAACTAACGGCAGGAGGTGGCTGGGGTTATACAAGTCGTGATCTTTCTGGTATT
>JAODAG010324075.1:0-11369 GCA_027574785.1 Orphnurgus asper | reverse complement strand
ATCCATCTATTTCCTGACAACACAAGCTCTCTTTCACGGTTGGCATCAATCGATGGATTACGAAGTATTGTAATTACTGACAGCGTGTGTGATTATACAGTACGTGTGAACAGTGGTGAAACCGGACCACAGCTTTATAGTTGTCAGGAAATGACGTCACATACTTTCGTACGAGACTCTGTACAAAGACTATGATATACGTATCGTAGTTAAAGTTTGATGTAGAACGGGATATTTCATTATTCTCTACACATTGGTACAGATTTCAATGAGTTTTAAGGAACCTGGACGTATCCTTTAAGATTACTTGCGGGTTATACTTAGGATCGGATAACAAGCATAATTATTAAATTAAAAACCTTTTGGCGTTCCATACAGCAGTAAAATTATGATGTAGGGAATAGGTCACAATGTCATCATGTTGTAAACACTTGATCAAGTAAGTTACTCGCGAATGTAACATAATTATTCACAGAGGAACCGAATCATGTAGCGGCTTAGGCCTGTCTCTCTGATTGAATGTGACGTTGTATTATTAATTAATGTATATTGTGACGCAGAGCAGTTCTCCAACCTAACTTTCCTTGCTGCCATCACTAAAGCCTTCGAAATTGTGGGGAAAAAAAACAATGATTTCGTGCCATTTTTTGAGTGCATATTGTTGTAGCACCAATTATGGGGGGTTGGGATTAGGCTAAGCCGTAGCAGCCATAGCCCATCATAGTACTTTGGCCAATTTTCAGGAGCCTAGTCTAGACTAGTAGTACTTAGTTTAGTTTAGTATATTAAGAGGTTAGGAAGCCTCACCATAGGCTCATGTAGAAACCCCTGTAGTAGTAGTAGTATGTGAGCTTTTAGTTTAACGTTGTTAAATTCAACTGTTTGCTCCAATTGAATGTTACCGTCAAAAGCCTACCAATTTTTAAGAATACATCATTCATGCTAAAGCAAAGACCGTGCACATGTGCAACATGTCCAGTGCGAAAATGACTCTAAATGTAAGGGTCAGTGGAAGTGTATGGAGTTCACTCATATTCGACGATGTACGACAGCAGGGTGACAAGGCAGGTATTTTCTTCTTATTTCCATGATTGCCAATTAGGCTAATTTTGTAATGTAAGTAATTGATGTATTTGCTCGTTAAAATAATTATTGGGTGATGGGAATCCCGGGTTTATTTTTTATTCTTGTTGGAAAGGATCTTGAGCCTGAGTTCAGCCTTTGAAAAAGATCTTTGACTTTGTGGAGTCGTTGCACAGTTTTGCTTGTGGAGCCTTCTCGGGAGTGTGGGCTGAAGCAGCTTCAATGGAAAGGATAACTGGACTTTGGAATGATTAGGTGGTGAAGTTCATAAGGTTATTGTTGTTAGGCACCACCACAAGTGTACAAGTAGTTGGTTAGGCTATGCAGGCATGGATTCGCTGCTTTTCAAAGTGGTAGTCGGGCAGGTCAAAGGTAACTCTTAATCTTGGTCATCGATACCCCATGCTACATCTAGTGCGACACTGATTCAAACATTTCAGTTTTTAACGTTGGTGTGTAACATAGTACTAGACCGATCGTCCCTTAATTAAGCCTCTGCAAATTTGGTTGAAAAAACATTTTAAATACATGTTAAAGAGATTTCCTGCTGTATCTGCACTGTTCAATTTTTTTGTCCAGGCTGTAAAAAATGAAGGAAAGGTTAAAAACAATTGAACAGGTTTATAGTTGAAGATTTAGTAAAGAAAGTGCATTATCTTTAGCCTAGCTTATGCTATATAATAATTGATAAACTTTTCATGGTTGTTCGGTTGTTTTTATCTTCATTCAACTAGGAAGGATTTCTGATAGGAGAGGTGTCCATGCAAGAAATGACGAACATCAGCGACTCGCAAATCAACAGCACCACCAGGGAAACAACAGTCAGTGAGTGCGATTTATCTTTTCACTCAAAATCAGAAATTTTTTCTTTACAAGAAAAGTTATTAAAAAGATTTGGAATTTTTCCGTTGCTTCTTATTAGTTACTAGAAAGATACAGCGACATATTTTAATACTATGCTGAGTATGCTTTTAGTACAAGATCCATCTTGCTACAGTTAGTGAGGTGTTTTCGATTCATCCTTTTTTGTAAAGTTTTGTCAAATGGCACTTTTTATGCCCTCATTTTGTGCCTGCAATTTTACAGAGATGAACAATCAAGTCATAAAACATTTGGGTTTAATTCTTCGATCAACACATAATCCTACTTTTTAAATTTGCTTTTTTTCCAGATGTGATATCTCACACTATCTGTCTCAAACCGTTCAGGTGAGTAACTCTTCGGTAGTAATCTGAAGCGGGATCCTCCCACCCCGCAGTTAATCTCGGCCTTGGATGCTGAGATTTCGATCGGACCATCCAAATTACCGTGCAGCCGGTCCCCCGCAGCAAAGTGGGTGTGGCAAAGAGCCTGGTTCGTCGATCACCGAAGATTGTCTACCGTTGGATTGACCAAATCTTCAGCATCATTTATAAACAGGGATGAAATGCCATAAAGATACAGGGGGGGCCCATCTCAAAGCGGTGTAGGAACACAGCCTCGTAAGAGATTTTATGACACTTTGGTAAGCTACATTGTAAGGTCCGTCAGAAAGATTTGCCAGATATCAGTTTAACAATAAATACTGATAAGGACGAAATCATTGCGCCGACATTGCGATGTTTTCCCAGATAAAACTTGGTATCGAAACTAGTAAGTTTACGTGTATAGGGATTACGTTCGGTTTGACGTCGGTCGGCATTGGAAATCGGTATCCTCAAATTTACCGATATTTTCAAAGGATGGGAAGTCTCCCATTCTGGCCGATTTGACCCTCCTCTCCTTTCATCCTTGCAGTTTTTACAATCGTCTGGGTCAGGTTGACCGAGAAAAGCTGGAAGGGGTCCTGAAGAACAACTGTGACGTAAGTTTTAAGAGAGTAAGATTGAGAATTGAAATAGAGGTTAAAAAGAAAAAACCTCAAGTATTCCCTAAATCTGTTCACAGTTGCCAATCTGGTACCCAACTCAAGCTTTTGTACCCTTTGTTACTGAATTTGATAGCAGGCATTCTAATGTACGATTTAATTACATCGTTTCATCGGGGATATCGTAGAAGGGAAGCTGTCTTGATCAATCAACGACCTTGTTGGGTCGATAACCTTGTGACATGTTTGGTTTGCAACTCTGCTCCCCTCAACAAGTACTGTGTGCAGGGACAACATGGACGGATAACGTGAAACCCATACCTTTAAATGCTTCTGCCAGGAGAGAAAACGTGAAACATTCCTGGGTTTGCTTTAATGCTTCTTGCCAGGGTAGGCCTTGATACCTGTACCTGAGTTTGCATTAGAGGTAACTTAAAACCCATACTAGGGTTTGCTTTAATGCATCTGCCAGGAGGGACAATGTGAAACCCATACCTGGATTTGCTTTAAATGCTTCTGCCATTAGAGGAGATAACATGAAACAAATATCTGTATTTGCATTAATGCTTCTAATTCTAGCTTTGGACATAAAAAAAGTGCCAAAAAAAAGTGTTTTCATGTTGAAATTTCTTAAACGACCGTTAAGAGATGAATGTATTTTCGTGATGAGTCTGTGAATGTTCGTTGTTGTTGTGTGTTATCACATTGTCAATCATTTTCAGAATGTGGTCGGCTGGTTCCGGTGCCGATCCGGTAGTATACCAGAGCCGTCTCTCCGGGAGAATGCCATCCATCATCATCTACGGGAACTCCTAGGTGCCCACTACCAGACGTTTCTCTTCGGGATTTTTGGGGAGGGCAGCAACTTGAACCACACCACCATTACTTACTACTATAATTTTTATACATTTACTAACGGGTGAGTTTGCGGAGTTGACTTTTCTATTTTTCGTCTTCGTGAGGGGAAACTTTACAGGCAGGTAAAGCTAAGCTACAGACAGACAACAATTGATGCATTCATTTCAACCAATCTCTTTTCTTGACAATTAATCGATGTGTTTTACTATCCGTGCAAAATTTCGGTCAGCGTAAAAACAGCGGGTGCAAATTAAGCGGTCTCGACGATGAAGGCACTTTTACCCATCTCAGGGACCTCGTAAGGGATACGTCTTTCCCTCCGCCAGAGAGAGAGAGAGAGAGAGAGAGTTTTTTAGATCTTTTGCCTAGAGCGTGACGTCGAGGAGGCCGCGAAAAGAGGTTGGCAAAGAAAAGCGGTGGAATCTCTGGTATTTTGGCGGCGCGAGCTATTTACACGTATCGGCGGAGCGGTCGTCATCACGGTGTGCGGTCGCCGTGGCAGTGTCCATGAGGGGGAGGGATCAAATGCGGTGATGACGACGATAACGACCAAATATTTATGCAGGAGAGGGGAAACTAACTTGTGTGAAAGTATAATCGATGGGAGATGCAAACTTGGCGGGGCAAAAATATGGGGCCTAGGTTTTACCGTCGTTAGAACTTACCAGGTCGATGTTGCACAAGGGAGCGTCGTCCATCCATCGTCTGTCTGTCCCGTCAGGGTCACTTCCTAACTTGTTTTCATCTTACGTAATAATTCTATGTTACGTTGCGTTTGTGATACACAGGTTGCGAAGAATCAAATACAGTATGAAATACGATGAGATTGACCAAATCCATCTTTCAAGAATGTTTTTGTGTATTTCAGTATGCCTTCCAAGGGTCTGGTGCATTTGTTTTAAGACATCCATTATTTTCTTATGTCTATTTTGATGATATCATTCTGTATTTGTTTCATCTTAACATTAAAATTCTGTTTCTTTGTCTTTGTTTTGAGTTGTGAAAAACCCCCACAAAATAACAATTAAATGCAAGAAGATTGACGAAGCAGCAATCTACCAAGAATTTGTCGTTAAGTGTTTTTTGGGGTATTTCGCCTTCCGACCTTTCAGGGTATGGCGTGCAAATCTCAAGACTTTCATTGCGGCTTGCGACCCGTTTCCGGTGACGCCGTTTCACGTGTATAACTGCTCTACTCTCCGCAGGTTGTTTTCTCCTCAAAAGGTTGCAATAGAAAATTTGGGGGACACGGCCCAGTCTGAATACAAGCACGGGTCGTCGCTGAACACCGAATCCAGCGGGAGCGACAGCTACCGGGACATCCTGACCAGCTACAAGTCAGTATTTCTCGGGTTTTTTGTTCTCTTGGGCGAATCGGGTTCGTTTTGCGGCTGCTCGTTAAGAACAGTCCGGGTGTTTTCTTTCCCCCAAAAAGGATGAAAATGCAACTTTTCGTGGCCGCCGCCGTAAGAAAAGATGTCGAGGTGTCAGTTTGCAGGGCGCTACGGCCAATTGTGCTGGCTGTTTAATTATCGGGTGGTACGGTAGTTTTATGGGCGTGAAACAATCTTTGATGTCGGTTTAACGGGGGAACATTTTTGTCGAGGACTAAGGCAAGCCGTACAGGGGGACCCAGGATGAAAAATGACCCTTTGCTGTGACCTCTGAATCCTACGGTGGACTCGATACATGAACTGTATTAATAGCAGCTTCACGTGTAACAGGTTGCAGATTACAGTTTTGTACGCGAGAACCGGATCCAGGGATGTCGGCCGTCATTACGTAAAATAAAGACACAATAATTATCCCCGTATCTTAGTAATCTCATCGGCCCAATTTGATTGTTAATTATCTTTTTAATGCCAAGTCCTGGTGTTTTCCCCCCCTACCCACCTTATTATAGGAGGTGAGGGGGGAGTGGTGAGGATAAGGGAAGCTCATGAACTGAATTTGAAACTTACGATTACTGCTGTGACATCGCTGTAAGCCACAACTGGGATGCTACAGCCCTCGCTTACAGTCTGCTACAAGTAGTAGATGTCTGATCGGGAGTCTTGGTTTCAATTGTAACAGGAAAGACATGATTGATAAAGACGGCTACCTTCAAGGTATGCAAGGTATCAAGAAAACCAACGAGGCCATTCATGACAAGATGAAGGTAAGTCGGATTCATCTCTGGAAAAGGGAAGGTACGTTTGTAAACCCGGTTGTCCATCCGCGATGAACAACGGACAGGGGGGGGGGGGTTCCTTCCTAACCCTTAACTAAGTCTGACATATGGATGTACTGTTAGTTGGATATGGTACAATGAAATGTGCTATCGATCAGCGTAGCCATATGGAGATTACTACAGGTTCAAGTCCCACAGGGTGAAACCTCGGGTCGCAAACTCTGGAGGATTTGCTTCCTCAATTACAGAGGTATTGAGATGCAGGAAGACCCGTCGTACGATTGCCAGTCACTGTCCGTAAATCCGCGAGATGACGACGTTTCGAGACGACCCATTTTTACTGCGATTTTTTTTTTTCCCCCAGAGCTTGAAGGACAGCGTAGTGAAATCCGAAGACTCCGTCCAGAAGCTGGTCACGGAGATCAAGGCGTTGGGTCAGAAGGTCGACCGGGTCCGTACGGCTGTAGAAATGGAATCGGGTATTGCAAGCTTTCTCCTTTTCACTTGAAAGATATTTGAAAGAAAGTTCTTAACGATAATCCTTCAAGTTGTCTTTAAAAAGTTTGCGTTAGTGTTTATCCAAGCACTATATATCCACTCTGTCTTTTGTATAATCGCAGTGGGTGCATTTCCGCTTTAAGGTCCGTTCCATGCATGAAACATGTGGTAGGCCTGTGTTTCATGGGTAGTGTTTTATCCAAGCATTTCCTACCCCCACCCTGTCTAGTGCGTTTTATCTCAGTGGGTGCATTTCAGCTTCATGGTTAGCTCCATGCATGAAACATGTGGTAGCCTGTGCTTCATGGGTGGTTTTTTTAATTCAAGCACTTCCTACCCCCACCATGTCTAGGACATGCGGTGTAGCGTTTTATGTGGTAGTGTTTATTCCAAGCACTAACCTAGCCACCCTGCCTTGTGCGTGTCATTTAGAAACATGCCCATGAAGCTGTTTGGAGGACATACCACTCCACAAAGTTTTTCAAGATTTTTTTTTTTTACATTCAGGCCCCGCACGCTCATTACTGTACATGACAAGTGAACCGAAACCAGCGGCACCAACATGCGTCGCAATTATGGTGCTGACATTGCTTTCTTAGTGTTAGTGTTTGTAGGGCATCGCACGTACACACACACATGCCGCTTTTGACTGCATACGGCGTTGGAATAAAACAAAAATGTGGCCGTCCAACGACCATGATGCGATCTTGAGAAAAGTCTTTTCAAAATGTATAATAAAAAATAACTGGTGTCCCCCGCCTGGATCCTGCTAATTACCGCCTCGTACCCTTTTTTCTACTCCCAGAGCCAGCCGCGTCTTCTGCGGCGGAACAACCACTAGCGAGTAGAGCGAGGCAGGGATCTTTGAACCGAGGAAAGGCCGAAGGCGAAGAAAATAAAACCGACAGGAACAGCAAGGCGGAGGACTCCACGCCCACCGTCGCCGCGGATACCGATCCATTCTCCAGCCTCATCGTGGACATGAAAGCCTCCATCTCTTCCCCCGTCAAGCCAAGGTCCCACTCGGACCGGCCAAGGCGAACCGGGAACGACCTCGGGAGTCGAGCGCCGGAGTTTAAAGGAACCGAACCCATGGAAGACAGAGGAGGCTCCCCACGGGACGCCGGCGACGGGACGAGACCGGAGGCAGAACCGGACAGCGAATCTACGCATGTGCCGAGCAGCCCCCTGGGCGGGCTGGAGACGTCAGGATCGCAGACGTTTTGATGAGTGAACGTCGTTAGTCCTTTCGACGTCGACGCCACCGCCATTTTTTCCCCACCCAACCAGTACTCTGCGGGCATCCGAAGCATTGTAAACCGGCGACCATTTTTGTTTTATACTTGTCGAAAATTATAATGATTCGGTGAACCGCAAGGGGTATAATCTTGCATTGTTAGAAATGTTGAAAGATTACATATTTGTATATATATGTATATATATATGCAACTCGATGTGGAATGTTATTTTAGCGTTAGTTTGCGACCAGCCGATCCAAGCGGTGAACAAACTACTCGTCGCGGCCGCTTCACATGGAGCTCGACGTTTGCACTGCTGACTCAAATGTTTCTTAGCTCTCCGGACAGGGACATGTGTCACGAGGGGGGCGGTCCAGGCATCGTTGCCATCGGATGAGAAACTTCACAACCCGATGGTACGGACCGCGATATCGAGCAACGGAAGGCTACGTATGTGAACGAGTCTAGGATAACAATCCTGCACCGTGGGTTAAAAAATTGATGTAGCTATGCAACACCCCATTGTTAATCATCAGCTAGTTGTGCAACATTTTTTTTAAATCTCATACATCGACTTTTTTCTTTTCTTTTTTACCGACAGTCGTAATATGATCCAGGTATCTCAAATTGGCAAGTTATATATCAAATCTTGTCAACCAAAAAAAAAACGCTCGAGTTCTGGCAAAAATCGTCACCCAGTAGTTTTTTGGTATGAGGGAAACAATGTAGCAGTTGGCTTGTATTAAGTAGTACATGGAGTAATGATTTGGTCGTTCATTGTGGATGCTGGTTACACATTTTTATCAATCATGGAAAGAGGCTGGAATAAATTGGCCTTAAAAACCACAGGGCCAGATTTAAGCTTTATGGGGGGGTCTGGGTGAGACAAATAATTAGAGCCTCCCCCAACTGGGCATGAGGACCATGTGCTATAGGGGCTGAGTTGGTGTGTGCATCAAAAGGGCCTATTTTTTTTTTTTGATCCACAGATATCACAAAAAATGATGACTTTTCCATTCATTGCTTTGAGGATGGCAGTAAAAAGGATCCATCTGGGTCTTCATTATCGCCATTAAAAAAAAGAACGATCACTTTCTCAAGCAGACCGATATTCCCATTTTGGAAAGTTCCGAATAGATTTTAAGGACTGGAGACGTTGACTCTCTGTGGCATGCTTTGACGGCTCGAATTAAAGAAACGGATTTAAAAAGAAAGTTTCAGGACTGCCTGTTTTTATTTCCACTTCTTTCGGGACACGATATTGCAACATTTAATAAAGCAAAAAAAGTGCAAAGAGAACCTTCATGTGTGAAACGCATACAAAAAAAGGCAGTTGCCATGGAGACAAAAAGAGTTACACAATCCGAACCAATCGGTTCTGTCAATCCGAACCAATCGGTTCTGTCAATCGGTTCTGTCAAATTTTTATAAGGACGTGCGTGAAAATTGTAGAAAGCTTTTCCACGCAGCCTGCAACGGTGAACCGCCGCGAGAGATAATGCGTAGCGTTATTTTCCGATGCCCCACCCCCCGGTTAGATAAATGGCCCGACGGACGAATTTAACACGACATGGTATGATTATTATTAATGTGTGGCACACGACTATGTACTAAAAGCACCTACAAGAAGCAATAATTTCCAAACCACCCACAAAGCATGCCACCACGATGATGAACGACAGCAAATTACAGGGTTCATTTCATTATTTACAAAGAAAAAAAAAGTGCAAATGATTAAAAATTTGTCCAGTATGTATATAATCCCATGCATCAGTACCACATTGATTGCTCGAGAAACAAAGTAAACATGTGCTTACTTTACCACTTACTAATTCAATCCGGTCTGAATTCTATAATGGCTAAAATCAGGTTCATCTCTCTGATGACTTGACTGACTATTTTCTTTCTTTAACTTAAATAGGTAACCATTTCATTTAAAAAAAATCTCCAAACTATATAACTTTTTAGAAAGTTCCTTAATACCAAGTCGTGGCCTAACATAATCTTACGGTGATAGAATTTTTTTATTTTTTTATATTAACCATGGCAAATCTTTACAGCATTAAAATGTTCTATTTTTTTCTCCAATTATGGTTACATGACACTAAATTACTACCAATAACATGATATACATTCAACTTTTTCCCCAATTTATTTTTTAAAAATACATACTTTGCATCATTTTACAACAATCTTGTCAATGTATGTCGTCCTCCACAATTATTTTGATTTTTTTTCTATGCCTTCATAAACCGTCTCTCGCTAGGTCAAATGTTGGGTCCTTATGGGCCTCATATTATCATGGCCAGCAGAGCAGGTAAGATTACACGCATCTTCCCTCCGTGAACGGGACGACTACTCACATAACCGACTCTTCAACTCCTGAGCCACGACTGCAAAACCACGTGACGACAAACATGACAACAACAACAAAACAGCTGTTATGGGAAACCGATGAAACTATGACGTGAATATTCACTGGGTATTTTGTCATTTGAATACATTGAGAATGAATACCTTCAAGAAATTTCTGGCCACCGACGCGACGGACTATCCTGCCAGAGTTCATCGCTGAAATTACACCATTTAACCCTTGACCTCCGATAAGGTGCCACCCCCACCCTAACTCGGTGCCAATGAATACTAATCACACCAAAACTCCATCACCATCGGTTGACCCAAATGAAGGCCGGCTGGTATTGCATGATTTCCACATGGTTGCCTCACTGCCTGCTGCTTGTTACACACGCTCTCCTTTCATTGGTCAGGCCCACGCTCGAATGAATATTCATCGGATGGAAAAACCATCACCGTTATCTTTTTTTTACAATTACAAGCCCTGTTGCCAGCTCTGCAGACTGTCACAAACTAATGAATATTCATCGTCATACGAGCACATCAAATCTATATACATATATATATATATATATTGTCACCGGGAGAGGATTCCCTCCTCGCAATATTGTGCATGTTTACCAAGTGGACGCAATGTCATTTCTTTCTCTTCTTTCCCTTTGGTCTTTGAAAAGTCAGGACCACAGTTCTCTATAAAAAACAAACAATTCAGGAGACTTTTCCATTTATTACAGTACGATGAGTGTGGGCAAGGGTGCATGGTCACCATAACCCCCGCCACCCCATTGCACCATCCGTTGCACCACTTCATGCAGAGACAATCACATCTAACTCTATAATTACTACTGGAAAAATGCTTCCTTCCCCCCCCCCCCAGCTTTAAGGACAAGCAGGGCGTTACCGGATTCGTCTGCAACAGTTCGCTGACCGGTCCCCATTGTCCGAAACCATCGCCGGGAATGGCGGTGGTATAACCCCCCCCCAAACCCCTTAAAAAAAAAATGTGATGATTATAATACTCCTCACTAAACTTGTGGCATTGAATAAACGATAATTACGGAACGACATCAACACGGAACGACATCGAAGAAGGAAACCTTAGATCTACCTTCAAAACTGAATGATTATGAATACAACGACCCGTCTCGAGAGTTACAGGAAACGCACGAATTGCATGCACGAGCGAATGGCAACAAGGAATGAGAAATATAAATAGGAGTACAACACCTCTTTACCGACTCCAGCCAGAATACGAATCAAATAAGTGTGTAAAGCTTGGATTTCGTTTACAAACGAAGATTACATCCCATTTCACCACCCC
>JAODAG010324074.1:0-11112 GCA_027574785.1 Orphnurgus asper | reverse complement strand
TAAAACCATATAAATGTATTCTATTGATTACGCCAATTAACAACGCCAAAGTTACGTTTTCTAATTTCATTAATTCATGTAATGCACACAAACAAATAGAAGCCTCTCGAAGGTCACTAGGTTATTAGGGATTTTCTTATCGAGTTAATGTCTATTATGATTTAATAAATATATTACGATTGCAGGTGAAGATAATGAATACATGACCCCATCCCCATGTATAATCTCCTGGATTTTGTTGGAATTTGCATGTTTCTCTCCACTTAAATCGTTCCATATTGTTGAGAGGCGGATGATTCTAAGGAGAGCGGTTTCTCTCTGATCGGTTTCTCTCTGAGCAAGTCAACACAGCATGTGGAACGGTGGTGATAATTGAAAACAAAGAGAAATCAAAGAGATATTGGACCAAATGTCTGACACATTTTGATTGTAATTTCCTGTGCTCTCCTTCCTTCAGTCCATTGTAAAAATCTTCATATTGGTTCGTCGACATAAGTAACAATGTAAAGGCGCCTCATGATATTCAAAAGATTGTTAATTCTTACTCATTATATACTTTTTTTTATAATCGATTTCCAAATATCTTTTCGTCGTTTCATTAATTCCAGTCACCTGTGTCCCGCGGCGTTTAAATCTCCAGACTAGTCACTGTGAGGTAATATAAGTTTTAATGCATTCAAATACATTGTGATGTACGTTAATCTTTTATGATTTACAAGAATGATTGTTTTAAATTCTAAAAAGTAATAATATTCTAATTAAAGAATCCGTATCATTGATCTATCGTTGCGCCTTTCATAATGTATCTGATGAGTAGAGATCAAGCACACAATGTTGTACAATAGTTAACTCTGTAAAAATATCTCGTACAACGTACAACAAATATAGTTACATATAAAGTAAATAAAACTGATTTTTTTTTATACCCCGTGCATAGAATACTTTTCTTGTATTGAAACTGAATAAAACTAAAGGAAAACGTTGCATTTTCTCTTTCTTGTTAAAATTATTTTTATATAAAATACACCCACCGACCAGGTATTAGACAACGATTGCAGGGCGTCCTCAATTTGCAAATATAACAAATTCATCGTTGAAAATAGTTGCAAATACGAAATCTCAACAATGATATGATTGATGCACATTTCGTGAATATTAATGTGTTTGCAGGGCTTGACGAAAATGTAAAAATCTTCATAAGGCTTTGTGCGAATATTCTCATTAATATTCATGAGTGGACGAGCTTAATACATAGTTACTAAAATAGCTTGTAAACATGATAACTCGAGCCTCGTAATGTGTCGGACCGTTACCATGCTTGGACTAAAATGTTGGTATGAACCATAATTGTTGCTGGTGTTCTTGAAATTAACGAAGAATTTGTAAATCATCTGAACATGTCCAACTTCAATCAGGATTGGTATGAATGGTGGTTAGGAAGTTTAGGTCAAAGTTCATTTTGAGGCCAAATGAGTTGATTATCTGAAAATCCTTATATTATCACTAAATATATGACTGGATATTGTGGGCTATCCTCCAACATAGCCATGAGCTACACATTACGTGGAACCACACTTGTACAATGTCTTTACAGTCCGATCGAAACAGGATCGTGGCTAGGTCAGTTTGGCGGGATGGTGCTGTGACATTGTTGCCGTTGATTGGCTTGGAGCCCAGGTTCTTTCTTGGGTGGCTTTTCTTACAAAACAGAAATAAATTGATATTGACCTTAGCCACTCATAAAAATAATTGAGTAATGCTTCATTTTTGGTATTCAAGAATTTGAGATAAAAGGTTACCTATGGGTTGTGTTTGTTAACATTCTCAATCCTAGTAAAAACCCTTCTATGCAAACAGTCTTTGATGGATTTTGTTGAAACTTGGACCCAATGATCCTTGGATCGCGATAAGAGTTACTAAGAATATTAATCAAATGCTATTTATGGGTCATTTGAGGTGGTTAAGAAAATGCTCAAAATACATACCAACCAAAATTGATGTTGACCCAAGTTGCTCATATACATTTGTCAGCAGTGGTGAGTTTTGGGGTGCAAACATTTAAGGTCATATGTCATTTAATGAAGATATCTTAATTTATATTTGAAACCTCATGATGTCATAACGAATTCGGTGGATTTTGATGAAACTTAGACACACTAATCCTTGGAAATTGGGATTATTATAAAAGGTAAAATTGTGGTCAATCTGAAAATGCTTATCCTAGGCGGTCCTTAGAGGTAGTTGAGAAATCTTTATTTATCTTTAAACGCTTCTTTTTAATCGACCGTTTGTAAGTCATCCTCATCGAGGAGTATTCCATGTTCAGTATAGGAGCAGCTCACTGCTGTATTAAAGATAATGGTTTTGTATCACTTCTCTTTTCAGTTTTTACCAGAGCATGCTGACACCACAATGATAGGTGGAATATCAGTGTTGTTGCACCGTCGTGACATCATCTGATCTAATAGTCAGTTAATCAGCCTCAAAGAATCAAAGCTGACGATTTATTTGATAAGCTTAACCTAAGTATCGTGTAATACGAAATGGTATCCCTGATTATGACAGATATTTGTGATATAGGCTATTACCTTAGTGACTTCTTCTTTTGCATAAGAACGACAATGATTCTACGTTTAACAGTCATGGATAACACCAATCATAAAACCTCATAACTCAGTGATGGATAATACCAACCACTCTTGGAATGACGTCCTAGATCAATGATCGGTTATTTGGTTTTAGCATTTTCATAATGACTGTCATGGATAGTATCTGAGGTGATCGCGTGTACTATCTGTGGTGATCACGTGTAGCATCTGTGGCTCAGCGCATGTGTACTATCTGTGGTGATCACGTGTAGCATCTATGGCTCATATCAGGTATAGTATCTGTAATGATCACGTGTACTATATGTAGTGTTAAGGACGACCCGCACTGGTTAATGGTTGGTTCATGTCCTCCAACAGACACATTACGTGGCACTACACTAGCCCAATGACCTCTTGGCCTTAGTAGTCTTATCGAAATAGGACTGGGGCTGGGAGGTGGGCCTGTTGGCTTTTGAATCCGTGGAATATGCTGCCGTTGTATGGCAACTGATACTATACCAATAATCCCACAATGCACTCGTTGTCCTTATCTTGTTAAACTTATTACTTTCTCGTACGAAAAGTTAAAGAATGAAAGTAATTATTAAAGGTGCATTCACTTCCTCACATACATGTGACTGGTTAATTTAACTCCTTGTATAACGTGATGCGGTTATTTTGTTTTATTAGATTGCTATAATAATAGTATTGAGTAATAATATCAGCAACGTCACTTGCAGTACATATATCCCGAAAGGTAATTTTTTCAAGTCTGTAACAAAAAATATCTGGTATGCCACTTGTAGAAAGGTAATTTTGGCATTTTCACGTTTGTATAAGAATAAGAAAGTATAACATTATTATGTTATACTTTCTTGTACATTGATTTATGGTCACATTTGTTGTACGTCGTAGGTCTCCTGTGAATATGGCTAACGTTAATCCGTAATGAATGCATCATTGATTCATTAGCCTATGATACATATACATCAGTAATACATAGCGGTGTACAATAATATACTATTGCCGTACAACTACTAAACTATTGAGAAGTAGTACTACGGTACTTTTTATCACAGTTGTTGACTTGGCGATACCCGTAAAAAGTCACTAAAATGTTTGTGTCTGAATCCGCATTATCAAACACTTGGCGGATCCATGCAGAGAAAAACCATTGAAATTAGAGGCGACAGAAATGTGTCCCGGTGACCTAAATGGAAGGGAATTTCTCTCCAATGGAGTAAGTGCGTAAACTTGATCTTAAGTTAATTATACTTGATTTTTGATACAAGTATCTTGTATTTCAAGTGTAGCACTAAATATTAATATTAATGTCAATTCAGCGTCAACAATGATACGAGAGAATTAAACATGGATGGTGGTCACCTCCTCCCCTTAGAACTTCAGGAGGCGGTTACTTCTACCTCCACTATTTCAGCCCATCTCGCTGGAATCAACATATCATGGCGGAACCTTATCAAATAATGGGGGAACTTCATCTTTAGCAATTCATGCTTCCGATCCTGAAAGACATACTAGCAAAGTTACTGAGGCCATACCTAATACAATGCGACACAGTCAGTTGGTTGCATATACTAGTAGTATAGAAGGCATAAATTATGTTGTAGGCAAGTATACCTTCAACTCAACAAAACGCGATGGCAAAGTCACTCCCCTTACCCCTCCCTCAGTCTACATAATTATCCCAACATGCTGCCGTTTTTAATTAAAAGACCAAGCTTCTGGCAAATGGACAATACTCCCCCCTTCGTCATAACTATTGGTTCTCGTTTGCCTATATGTTCAATAAAGTAAAGTCAATCAATACGTACCTTTTTGTGCGATCTGTGTTGGATTCACGCGTAGAAGCGTGGTATTATTCTTAATACATGTTACAGATGCCAGTGAATATATTCGCCCGCAAATAGTCGTACTTTCTTCCTAGTTTGAATTGTGTTTAAACAATAATTGCCTAGGAAGGCCTACTATGACCACTGGCAATTCATGTTACAATCGGTTCCTTTCAATTCATTTCAGTGCTACATTGTTCCAGTTGCAAAAATGGAACATAAATCTTAATAATGAGATGCGCGGAAATATTCTCGCACCAACGTATTGTCGTGCAGGGATCATCTCGCTTGGAAGAGTCTACAAGGTGATGGTAGTTGTTGTACTTCAGCTTCAGGTAGACTTCAATAAAATATATTCACGCCCAACTTGAACAATAACACGTAAGAGGATCAGAAATATGTTCAGAAGAAACAAATTTAGAAACCCTGCACCCGCGTTCCGCAAACATTTTACGTCCCGGCCTAATAAAGATTCCAGGCACCAAGCCTCGGCCCAGCCTTGGATCAAAGTACCAACCCAGAGCAAGAAGTTGTGATCATGGAGCTATAAATTACCTCCGTGTTCCGATATACAATGATTTGACTGTTCTATCAGTGACACGATTTCGTTACTGTATTTACAAATTAATCATTATTTTCATAAAGAAGTGTAAACGTAATACCGTAATTTTGTATTTCGTTTTGGAGAAGTGCTTAGTTTGTTTATGTCCTAAATCGAAGATGTTTTACGCTCGCACACAGTCAGTGAGACAGTCGGTGAGTCAGTCAGTGATCGCAGCAGATTGGTCAATGAGATATAAAGATGGGCGTAGTCTTTCTCCCTCTCTCTCTCTTTCTGAGATAAAGGCGTGCTCACAATAGACAGGGTGAGTAAATGAATCAATAAATCTTTGAGACAAACTTTATTTGGTTTTAAAGATAACACTTTTATTTGTGACCACACAAAATAACAAAAAAGTAGCGTGAAAATGTCCGACAAATATGCTAGAACGGTAATGAACCTTTCATTTTTAAAATAATTATGTGGCCAGTTCGGAATTTATCTCATCCAAAAACGTGGCCACCTGTTTATGAAGGTCGTTTAGCTGGTTAATGTCCCTCGACAGCCATCATACAACAGCAAAATGTAACAGGTTGGCATGCTGAGCCTCGTCATCTTGTCTGCATAGCTCTTGGAACAGCCGCCAGTTCAAAGCCCCTATTCTAAGCAGGTATATTGTTTTCACGTCGATACTTCGATACTTCGGCCATTTCTGGGGACATGTCTTTAGCAGCCCACCCGTGCCGAAAAGGATCACTGCATATAAAAGCCCTGTAATATCGTGTAATATTGCATATATGTCCGTATGTTATAACACTCTAACTCATGTTACAAATTTCTGCTTACGGATGCCACATTGTGTTAAAAGTTTGATTGCTTGCTCTTTTCTCAAACGACTGAACAATTGTGTAAATACAGCTAGAACGCCATACTTTTGCATATTTCTCCATTCTCCATATCTCTCCTAAACTCCTCACTCCAGAGCAGAAAGATGTACTCTGTACTTTTGCGGTTCCTTATAGTTGTCACGTTCAATACATCCCCTACTATAGCTCCCCATATTTCTGTTTTAACACAAGTGGCTTCCAAAAGCGACTCGAATTTAACATGTGTTGAAGTGTTATAACACAGAGGCATATATATGCTTAACACCGTTCATTAAATAGCATGTTAAAGCAGGTGAGGCTTTCGGCACGAGTGAGCAGCAAGTGCTTCTCGGTGAAGGAAACAATGATGACAACACCACTTCGTGTACCCGTCATTGCAGCGGCACCATCGGTGCATACACCGACGCAATCCTCCCAGCGCAGGCCCTTCTTAACAATCAGATCTTCTTACTTCTTAAACATCTCGGCAGCCGTGGTATAAGTAGGCATTTCATCGCAGGCTAAAATGTCCTCAACAAAATCGTCCCCATCATTGTACCGTACAAAAATCAACAGCAAGGCTTTCTTGGTAACGTCTGTTGATTCGTCCACTTGGGTCACGTACTTCTGGTATCTTCGCATAACATTGATTTTCAATATCATTTCCAAGATCAACTACTCTTCTTCGAATAGAAACGGCAGATAACGGGATCGTTGCCATTTTGTTCGCTGCCTTTTCTCCTAACATTTCCTGCACATCTCTTTCGCACATGGCAGGATAAGTTCCTCTGTAAATTACAAAAAATATTAAAAATCCATCACAAAAAGGTTTAAATTCGAAAATTCAAACAAACCTATCTAACTTTATTAGCATAATAATCATTCGACTGCAGTATGCCTAAAGATAAATGAGCGATCACTTTACCTGCTGTCGTGAACGGTTTCTTTTCCTTGGCGATTATCTCCGCAACTTTGAAAGATGCTCTGGTAGTTGATTCGTCGCTTCTTTCGCTACACCTTTCATTCGTTTCAAGTCTGACTTTTCGTGTTTGGATTCCAGATGCCGTTTACATTTTGAAGGTGTTAGTGCCTCATTTGATAACACTTCACAGCATTCCGCGTGTACACACTGTGGCCTTTCGATCCAATTGATGACAATTTTAGTAAATCCATAGTTTTTCGACGTTGTCAATTAATAAAACGTTGAGTAACGAATGATTATCTTTGATATTACCCCGTGCATAAAGAACTGACAGTGCAATATTAAGATAAGATCAGACAGAACGTCTAACAGACCAGCAGCTCGGTAAATCAAACAGAGCGCAACACCCGCGCGTATCAAGAAAGAGGTTTTACAAAACACACACGGTAAGATCAAACAGCACATCAGCTCGGTAAGATCAAACAGCGCGCACGACACTTCAGCGGCGCATATCACACCACGAATTGCGTTCGCTGAAAGTTGTTTACAAAAAGCAAATCTGTTCAAGATCCAGCAGAAGACACACTACGCCGTACTACAGTGATTTTTTTCATCAATATTTTTGCCGGCTTCGCTGCCCTCCAAAAATGTTCTTCGGCCCAAAAATGGGACGCGGCCCATAGTTTGCGGACCGATTGGCCTACACTGTTACATATATTTGAGCAAAATTACGAAACATATCAAGTTATTCATTTACAGTCTACGCGATGACTGCAAGTATGGTGGTTGGTCTCTTTCCATGTTTAAGTTGCGTTTTAGCGAAATAAACTTCTTCAATTAACAATCCGCAAGGTAATTATGATCCTGGCGATCATTGGCTTTAGTACTGGTATTACCGTGTGAATTAAGGACGTAATACTATCTTAGTAAAACTACATTTCATTTACTCACATTGTATCCTGTTCATCTTCCTTTATAAGCTATTTCTTTTGTTTCATTTTCTTTGTTATATTAATTGATACTGATATTAATAATTGCATATTACGTTGGTTGTCTTTATCTTAAAAAATTAAATTATTAAAGTTTCGTTTCTTTTTACTAGGCTGGTGCCTGGTTATCTGCTTGTATATAGTGTGGTTGTTTTTCATCTTTCTATACTATTAATATTTTGAAGTAATATGCTCACAAGCATGACAGTAGACACAAAAGCACACACGCCACGTGGATGCTCAGTTTATAATAATGTAGTTAGTTAAAAATTGTGTAACCGATTTCACATCACATATCATTATGGATCTGCCTATGATTTATGATTCTCGAGAATATAATTACCGTCGCGAAGAGGACAAATAATTCCACGAGGTGTATCTGTTCTGGCTTTTTTTGTCTGTATCGTGATGCAAGACTAATTTGACTTCATAAATAAGATCATAACGTTTAAGTTTGCAAAGAACGGGTCCTTCGAATCGAATTCGCCTCTGATTTTTTTCAAAAGACGGGGTGACGTAGCTCTCCAACAGTTACTTTCGAAATGTTTGGAAACAAGCCAAACTCGGTTTGATCCACAAGCTTACCACACCAATCCCTCTATACCTCCCATGTCTCTCTTCTCCCTCCCTCGGCAATATCTTTGAAAGTCTATTCCTTCCTGGTGTCCCATCATTTTTTCTCCCCCACCCCAGCTGGTTTCCGTTAACATAATCCCACACATGACCACCTCACTTACTACACTCAAACATTCGTTGGAAGTTTCCAGGCTGGCGTCATAATATCACGATTTATTGCTTTCCCGACATCGACAAAGCATTCGACGCTGTCAGGCATAATATCCATCTTAAAATTTTACAATGTAACCTTGCCTTCATCTTTCTCTCCAATAATTTCGTCGACGGACTTCAGTAGCACTCAGTGAGAATCCTCTGACACTGAGACATTGCAGTCTTACGCATTTTTCTGTCGCCAATTGTTGTATCATTGTTATGTTTTGTTCTATTTATTTTTCTTTATTTCTTCATTATTGTTCGCTTTTGTAATAGTCCTTTAACGACCCGTTGGATATGTTTTTTTCTCTCCCTATACCTTCTTGTCTTTTTCTCCGGATCAGAGAGATGTGAAACTAGAGAAAGAAGATCGGAGAGATATGTAACTAAAGGTGGAGGTCCGGTGAGAGACATAACTAGAGATTTGGGACAGGAGAGAGATGTAACTAGAGATTGAAGACTTGAGAGAGACATAACTAGAGATTTGGGACAGGAGAGATGTAACTAGAGATTGAAGACCTGAGAGAGACATAACTAGAGATTTGGGACCTGAGAGATGTCACTATAAATTGGGGACCTGAGAGAGATGTCCTGACTAGATATGGAGGACATAAGGGAGATGTAACTAGAGATTGGGGACCTGAGATATGTAACTAGAGATTGGGGACCTGGGGATGTAACAAGAGAATGAAATCATTCGCCTGGAAGACTGATATTACGACCCATCCTTATGTGAGCGTTAACTTATGACGTCATTTTCTGGTCGATGACGATATAAGGTGGATAAACTTGTTATGAAATAATTCGTTTGGAAGATTGGTATCATGCCATTTCCTTGTTTGTCCGACACTGAATCTGTATTTCGAATTTTAACTCTCTTGTGTCATATGTGGGCACTGTCCTTTTATGTCATCTTAGAGGTTCTTGGCGGTTGCGAGGTCGGTCAATTTCAAATTTCAAATATATCGAGTTGTAACCCACAATGATAGCTCATGTAAGGTGTAGCCATTCCATGAGCTGAGCACAATCCGTTGTCGACACTCATATAGGCCAACTAGGTAATGTTTTCTGTTCTGTAAATATGAACATTGAATATGACGTAAACTTCATGTTGGTGAACCACGGTCTGCATTAGACTAGTTGAGTTATTCCGTGAATCCATATTCTAAGTAGCCTATACTACGTATCATTCACGTACAGCTGCTGATCACCATTTTAAGCCCATTCAGGTGTACATAACATATGTTGCATCTGGCACTTCGCATGAGTGAATTTATTGTCATTATTTACTGACATAAAACTACTTATTGTTATATTGGTGTGTCGTATTATACTGGGAACCTTTTGCAACTATACAGTGATTGGCACGCACTCTGTTTTACTTGCTAAAGAGCGATATTATCATTACATGTATGATTAGCCTCGTTACAACAACTTTAAGCTCTGTTGAAATTGTATCAGCTCATCGTTTATCGTCAAAGAGGGTGATCAGGTCGCCGTGGGATCATTTTACCATTTTGTAGAGAGTAAGTATCCTTAATATTTTTCCTCTTCAGGTCGTCACAGCATTCCGAGTGTACACTTTCTTTTGTGGTCTTGACAGAGCACCGTACGTTTTCGCACGTTGTGCTTGATAGCCCGAATTCTTTCATGACATAATTATGTCCTGCTTTGATGTACTCTTTTCTTCATCGCCCATACCTCTTTCAAATGACTGAGGGAATCGGTGAACCTGACCACAACTTGAAATCTTATATTCGGAGAAAAGCTCGAGCTGTTCGGACAATACGACAAATGCGGTGTTTTTGCCCAGAAAATCGGAAGGTTTCAATTTTTTGGAGTAAACTTGAATCGTTCAATTCTGTCTCTGCTCAGGGTCGTAGCCAACACATTATCTTAATTAGTTAAGTAGACCTACTCAGAGCAGGGAGTAGTTCTATGTAATATCTCTCTGCTCAGGTTCGTAGTCAATACGTTATTTTTGAAAGTCAAAGAAGGAAACTAAGGTCGCCGTGGGATCATATTGTAGAGAGTAAGTATACCTTAGTTTTTATTCCTCGTCAGATAAAACTTGACAGAGCATCGTACGTAAACGAACTTTGTGTTTAGTGCTTGAAAGCCCGACTTCTTCCATGACATATTTCCTGCCTATATAGGATACTCCGTTGTTCTTCGCACATCCCACTTCCCCTTCCAATTCTTTCAATCAGATGTCTGTTAATGAATGTCATTTATGTTATCTGATAATGATTGGGAGTGACCGGTTTACTTAATCAAACATTAATAAAATCCAACTCGCATCATTTTTATAAAATTTCAAATCATGGATAGCAATGACACAGATATACATATAAATATTATATTGAACTAAAATATTGAAGCAAAATGATGAATGAAAACGACGGTATCACCAAATTATGAAATTGAAACACAATAAATACATTGATTATTTTAATTCACTGAAAGTGATGTCAATATACGATATATTGAATATAGAGTTCTAATCAACAAAATCTATTGTAAGTTGTAGCCATTCCATGAGCTGAGCACAGTCCCTGATCCACACGCACGGTAGGCCTATGTAT
>JAODAG010324063.1:0-11370 GCA_027574785.1 Orphnurgus asper | reverse complement strand
TATATATATATATATATGCGCTCACGGTCAGACCTTATGAGGGCAATGCCGCCCTTATAAACTTATAAACTCTCAGGCCTATTTTCCTGCGGGGATGCTCATGGTGCCATCGTTAAGTATGGCATGTCTATACAGAATTCAGTTTGCAAGTATATATAAAGGAAGACTTAATCGATGGATAGTACCTTTGATTATAGGTAAGGGAGATGTGTTATATATTTATATAACGTCAACATAACATCAACGAGATTTATTTTTTTAATAACGAAAATTGTCGCCAATGTTAGATTTCATAATTTAGAAAATCGTTAAGGGGGGATAAAATTGAACAATTTAAAGCAGATTGGTAATGACTACTAACTGGAATAGAACTATAGACAAGTTGGAAAGATAAGCCATTTTCGTCAAATCAAACGTCAAATTTATGAGGACTTATCTTCTTTCAGCTATACGGTTGTTTTCAGATTAAAGGAATACGCTAATCCGTATATGTATAGGTACTGACCTAGTATTAGTTGTTAAACTTCGTACCATTTTGTTTCAATCTTGTATGGTAATGGCCTACTACAATTGAAAGGTTGAACAGATAAGCCATTTCGCTAAATCTAGATATGTACCACACTATAGATATAAGACGAACGATTCATCATAATCACTCGAATGTAATATACAAGTATATGTTAACGAACCTTCTAGAGTTATTGTATAACTCCTCATAACGGCCGAGTCTTCGAGACACGTGAAAATCCCTTCGTGGTCCATTGACAAAGAAGTGATTCCCAGGGAGTAGTCTTCTGCGAGCGAAATCGAATTGCGGTATTTTTCGTCGGTCGGAATCCTGTTGATGTAAATAGTATCTTCGTTATGTATCCAGTTGCTCTTGGACTGAGAGACGACGTCGCAGGGCAGGACCACCGAGCTTCCTAGGGGAGCGGTTAAAGTATCCGATTGATTTGACGTACCGGTAACGAGAATGCACGAACCATGCATGGAGATTAGCAACGCAAGTAACCAAGCACCGAAAACACTCCTCCTCTGTAACATAGGTCCCAGTAGTATTAGGGTCCGTGCAACGCAAAAAGCCACTCTTAAAATGTACCAGATGGAGGTCCTGGAAGAGTAGGTAACCGGAGGTAGGCCTACGCTCCAGTCAGAAATACGCAAAGGAAAATGCATTATTAAAGGAACTGCAATTAAAACTAGAAAGGCACAAACGTTCGTGTCAAGACTTATTTTGGGTATTTTGAAAGTTTTAAAGCTATCCTGGGAATTTTTCTTCAGCTTTTGTAGTACACAACTCCCCAATATAATGGACCTTTTCAGCAGTCATCAAACGTTCGGTTTCGTTTTTCCTTTCGAAATCATTCTTATGGTTATTTTAGGTTCGGCCCGAATTCGTTAACATCAGTTTGCTCAAATAAAATTTCTGGCAACTGTCCAAACTTCGTAACAAAATAAATCCCCCATTTGTTCCTTGTTCATGCAAAGTTCAAAGATATATTGTGAACGTACTCAAAAGAATTGATCATTTATCTCGTGTTAATAGTATCATGATACTGAGATTAGCTCACGTGTTCGTCACGAGTTCGTCACTGCACTGCTGGTAATGACGTGACAACAGTGGCGGAGGTAACATCGACCCATTGAATACATTTGTAATGTACATATTGCGTGTTAACTCGGGCCATCATTGGTATTTTGGAAGAATATGCAAGAATTTTGTTATTTCCGTAATGTGTAAAAATACGAGAATGAGGAAAGGAGTTGAAGAGGAGGAGTGTTTGACTCCCTTCCAATTTAACGTTGATTTTGCCTACACATTACTATACGCAATATTATAATACTGCTTTCGGTTGAAAAATTACTATTAATTACAGTTTGACAATTTTTGCCAGTATAGTTTAATATTTAGCGTTACCCTTCCAATAAAAGTTACCGGTATAACTAACTATTCGTATGGTACGGTAGGCTATGGTTATCTTTGCTAATGTGGGGGGAACGACCCAGTGGCGTATGAAAGGGCAATTCGGAATATACCTCTATTTACTTAAAACTTAACTGCAGTACGGTAATGACATATGAATGACGACATGCATTTTTCAAAATCAGTCAATCACTATTTAGTGCATACTTAGACTACTATTGCGTGATACGTATGTAGAAACGAAAGTTGACTTCGAACCCCAAATTGGCTTGGCGTTGTTGTTTTTATCAGTTAAAGCAAACTTGTTGTCAACTGAGTGGATTTTTTTATTTGACTTTGTACGTACTCGCCAGCACAGTGTCTACTGAATTTACTACATTGCGTATGTTTGTTAAATCCCTGTATTATAACAGAAGCTCGCGGTATACATACATATATCATTATGTGTTCCGAGAATACAACAACCATTTCCGCTGCAAGACCATGGTAAATGTAAGTAACTAAACTAGTAACTAGTATTATTATTTTGCTATTATTAAATACAATATTCATTTTACGTAGTAACTCGTAAGTTTAGCTATACAATAAACTGTTTAACTTAGTTTACAACTTGCCTCAGAGTGTACCCCAGAATCGGCTACAGAGTATATTATCGTTGAATTCAAAGCAACTTAAAAAACTAGTGGCTATACTAGAGATTTCTACCAATCATGGTAGCTGCCCTCGTCACGCCGTGTGGGTTGAGGAGGTATACCGTAGTCTCTCTGCTTCCCTGTTTTAGACTTGTCGTAACATAAAGTCATGGCAAACTGCATTCACTGTATACTAAATTACTGCTACATAAAATTCCTAATTTCACTGATGTCGGACTAACCCAGTGGTATATTTTCCTATCATCTAATCATTTGGCTTATTAGGGTCAAGAACGTACTGACACCTTCGATGAGATAGATTTTAATTAACGTAATTAACTAAGTTGGTATTATTTGTTATTAAACCTGCCATAAATCATGATGCAATTAATCTTCCCATGACTTCCACTTGGCTTATCAGTTTCCATACATACAATGAAATGTTATCAGGTTTGGATTTCTATTTAATTCTATGGTCTTATGAATTTTCTAAATTTTAGGATCTTTTTAATATTTAATGCACAGTTAACTTTAACGGTACCTTAATTTTGGGGTGAATACTTCTCGCAATTAATTTCGTATTTACAAACAATTTGACCTATATGCTTTACTGAAAGACTGTTTTCCCTTTTACGTAAATCCACCTAAGATAGAACATGTGCTCGCAAACTACAAAAACACCAAACTGTCCGTTAATTAAGCCACTATAATAGTTTCATTATTAAAATGGGAAAACAAATGCGTTTTTATTTAAAGAAAACCCACCTATGAAACCAAATAGGAAACCAATTCCTAATAATTACCTGTCTTGTTTGATTGGCTGATGGCAGATCAATTTACATGATTCTAAAAATATTTTATTTTAATATTTTACTGCAGAACAAGAAATGAGGGGTGTTATCACATTTCATGTTTTTTGGGAAATTCTCCTTCAAGGCATGCCGTGGAATAGCTTTCTTTATTTTTCTTCTTTTCCTAAATAAGTCCGTCGTGATGAATGGATGATTTATGAATATGCATCCTATTTTGTGTAAAGACGACCTACATTTGTTATTAGTGTGACTGTCCTCTAACACACTCATGTACCACACATTATGTGGCACTACGGTACACTCGCAAAATGATCTCCATGTTGCAAAATCAATTAGCAAAGTACTCGAAAATTCATCAATTGCCGTATTGTTGGCTTATCGCCAACGTTGACTGTTTCACAATCGACGTATAATACAACTGTTTCCATTGGGCACAACTACAGTACTCTGTAAAGTCCAAAGCTTTGTATGTCAATATTTGACTTCCACAGAAACAAGGTAAGTTTAAGCGGCTTCATATTCATGACATACCATCATCCAAATTTTTCGTATTCGTTTACTTATAATGCATAAACCATTACTTCACAATTATTCTACAATCTGATTGGTCGAGAATCAAAAACCCTCCAGCGCACAGCAAAAATCCATAGAGAACAAAATCCCAGGCTTGTAAACAGCTCATGCATGTAGCCTCCATCAGGGCTTCATAGCTCGGGCAAACGATGCTACTATCGGGCTGTAATTTTCAAATCAGAGGAGTAATTTTCGGAAGTTGACAAAAACGACCCGCTTTAACTCCAAAAATAACATCAAAAAGGCCTCGGTACGGTCAACTTTCTTCTATGACGTCACACCAGGTCTCAATTAGACCATCTCGCATGTTCATTATTCCCTAATTCAGAGGCCTGACGCATGTGAATACACACTTATAGACTTTTAACCAATTCTATTTTTTTTTTATCAATAGAACTATTATGGCATCGATGGTGAAGATCTCTATGTTGTTCATGACCGGTCTTATTTTACAGCTGCAAATATCATTTTCTGCAGGTATCGTATTCAATTGTATATAATTGTACACCCCAACTCTGACAGAAACCTGTTGTTTGCTTTAGAGCACAAGTCCATTCTTGGTTGCGATTTCCTAAAAACCTGGGGCACACCCCCAACTCTGACACAAACCGCGAAATTCGGGAAACGCGCTCGACCTGTGCAGGCAAAAAGAGTCAGTACTTGCGTTCTTAGCATGTATTTCCATATTCAAGACCGACCGTTTATGCCGGAATATACGAAAATTCTACTCGCATTTTCATCAAACATATTAATACCAACCAAAAATAAGGTCTCTGTTTCCTAATTATTTTAGAATTTTGTCTTCATCACTCAACGTTAGTAAATCATTGGGCCCAAACGTCAGCGTAGAGACTGGGGGAGAGGGAACTTGCTTTCAACTCTTTTGTTGAAAGGATTCGATGTTGTGGAAAGTAAAACCTAAGAAGCTTTGGGTTAAGCTAAAATTCCTAATTTTCTGAAAACATAAAAGAAAATTTTGTGCATTTTGGAGAATTCAGAAATATCATTTGAAAATGAGATTACGCCCGCCCCAACATTCGTACATTCATTGGAACGTATAGGGTCTAAAATATTAATAGTGATAGGGAATCTATTTAATGTAGGCCTATTAACCTATACCGATAAAATGAAAGAAAAGTGATAATTTATCTACTGGAAACATTAATTATAATGTTTAAGTTTGTCAGGTTCACACGACTTGTAAGGTCAGATGTTATCAGGAGGTAAATCATGAAATTTTAATCAACAAGAAGTAAATATCAATAAACAGTGATTATGCTACTTTAGAAGGACATTGCCATAATGATTATGTGTGCTCAGGCAAGTAGAATACGTTACGTATTGGTTGATTTGTTTGATGTTTAAGTTTATTAGGCTTGTAGTAAATTCCTGCCCACTCATGTTATTTGTTGTGTTGTGATATACAATCTAATGTAAACTAGGACTTCCAGGTCTGCAATTCATGCCTAACATGGGAATGAGAAGTTAAAGTATTATGTTAGGATAAGGAAGCGGGCAGGCTACATACCTAATTATGTGTCAGTGTAGTTGTATGTTACAGTTACTCTAGTGCGGTTCTGTCTGTAATCATCGTACCAACGTTGCTTTTCATTTTGGAAGTTTAAGAATATGGAAGTCTAGAAATAATTTATTAAAAACCGTATTAATTCATAATGCATTCACCCATTTCTTGTTTTAAGTAAAAGTACACACACTACACGAACATGTTTGGTATATACAAGTTATGCTATACTTGCATCGTTTGGATACTGTATATATCCGTGATCGTCCATTCACTTGCTAGCAAGATTTAACCGGTCTCCCGAGGGATTAGTACATTGCGAGGCATGTATGTACCGCATTGTATACAATGACAATAATTACAATAGCCTGATACTGATACTGATACAGATATTGACAGAGTGATATTGACATTGATACTGACTGAGTGATAGCTTGATACTGACAGGAATAGGTGAGCTATTAGTTTGCCATGTCAACTAGACTCGCTTTTATAGGTCTATAGTTATTGAACTAAAGTATGAACTACGATTACAAAGCATATTGCAATGAAAACTAGCCAGGATTTAACCTGCTCTTTGGTAGTTCCATGCTGGCCGCTAGCGTAGGACTTTTTTTGTCATATATGACTAACATTCATTATCCAAATCCATGGCTAGTGATATTGATGGAAAGAGCTAACATCACTTCATCCTTACAAAAAATATGGAGTAGTTGAATAGTATGACAGGTTTTTTCCGAAATAAATACTATATGTACACTTAGCAATTAGCTAATTTGAATATATAATTTATTAATTTGACTATTTAGACATTGATATTTATGTGTTCCTTGATGTATTTCCAACGGTGTGAGGTTACTTCTACAAGAATACTTCTAAATGTAATCAAGTTGCCCATAATCTAAAATATTCCACTGTCATGCACGTCTTCTGAAAATGTTCGGGGTTCTAGCATTTAAGGTTCTATATAGATGTTATGCATAAAACATGGCAATCTATTGAATCTAGAGAACTGTCAATACAACAACGGGACCCCCATCCTCTCGGACCCTCTCGACTAGTTGGCTACAATTTAGCATGATCGACCCCCCCCCCCTCCCTGTTCACTACGTCCACAAACTCCGCACCAATTGCATTCCTGTCAGTTGGTTGCCTATATATCTCGTAGTGTTACTATAGTAGTATATTGTAGACACGTTCCTTCAGCAACGTCCTTGATATACGACTAACTACGATACGTCTCTCGTGTAGATCGCTTCTCGGCCGTTTGGCTAAGATCATGTGTAGTATTTGTTGTGTTTAGGACGGCCCGCACTGGTTAATCGTGGGGCATGTCTTCCAACAGAGCCATGCGCTAAACTTTATGTGGCACTACACCCTCCCAATGATATTTAGCCTTAGCAGTCCAAACGAAATAGGACTCGGGCTTTGAAGTTGGTCAGTTGGCCTTTGAAGCCGTGGCATATGCTGCCGTTTGTTTGGTTTAGATCCTAGGTTTTTTCTTGGGAGGGTTTTCTGAAAAAAAAACCTTCAACAAAGCGATTTGGGCACATCCCTCCCTTATCAAAAGTAGGACAATTTGGTTCAAAATACCAAGATTCAGGTAACATTTACCTTTCTCTCCATAAATGTTGGTCCCGTACGTCTATGAGTACATGTTTATGCCATCCTCCCATTAGTTTTAGAAAGCGTTATTCATCAATAAAGGCCATTTAATTTGATTTAATTCCTGTAGCATTTCAGCGGGACGTCGTTCCGCATCCATAATAAAACAACATTTTTAATAGGTAAGAAATACTTCATTTATAGGTACCGAAACTGAAGCAAACTGCCAGACTCCACAGTTTCTTGTATTGGGGAGCACCGGGACAGTAAATTGTCAATTCGGGGAAGATTTCTACGGAGTATTCTGGTACAATTCGTCAGACTATGAACACGATCGCCCGGTGCTATACTACAAGGAGCATACGCCTAGCGGAACAGGATATCAATCGGGAGAATTTGATATCTTTCCGAACGGGTCGCTCATTATTAACAATGTCTCTCTGAACCATGATCACGAATTTACAGGAATCATGTTCAAAACGAAAACAGGGACGACTACGAGGCCAAACTTTGTCAAAGTCATTGTCACAGGTGAGAATTGACGGTTTGACACATTATTAATTCTTATAGGTTTTTTACGACTGAAACATGGACAAAAAATAGATTAAAATGATTACATTTTATTCAGTATTTATTACCTATATTATATATATTACAAGAAAACATGTAAGCAATTCCAATATAATATTTAGATTCTATAGAATAAAAATTGTTTGATGTAATAAATACAAGGCAATCAAACTATCTGAATGATAGTTACATCATTACGATAGTTATGATATTAAATGAATATAAAAATGATTTAATGATAAAATATTATTTGAATATTTTGCTAGTTACGTTATCGAGAATGTATAGGAAAAGTAGATTATTTAATAAGTTTTATTTCCATTGACAGTGAAACCTATACCGGGATATCCTTCGATCGATGTCTGTACCGGTGACAGACACTGTGTTTGGGAAATTGACCGACAGACAGAGATAGTTTGTCGAATTCATGATTCAAGACCACCGATAAATCTGACGTTCTCGCTTTTGACAACAGACGGTGATCTCCCGCTGGTTTCTACTAATTCCGTTATACAACGGGAACATTTATATACATCTAGTGCGCGCCTGCGTTTACCTATCGAGAGCACCAACCTCATAGACGTAGTTGCCTGCGAGGCTTCGGGACCACCTGAATCGTTGGCTTCAACGAGTTATTCAATCGTTCTACTGCAAAGTCGCTGGATTGATATTACCGAGGTCAAGCCTACTGAAATGTACGTGGAACGGAACGCGAAGTTGGAACTAGAATGCACGAATAACAAAGTAACCTACACCGTCTGGAAGAAAGAAACGTCTAACGGTTCTCTCACCAATATTGCTGAGGTTGTGTTTTCCAGAATGGATTTCGTTCAAGTGTCTTCCGAGACTTACGAAGTGGACGAGACACGTAACTCTCTAAACGTACCTCATACTACGGTACATGATGATGGGGTGTACGTTTGCATATTCGGCGACGGAACTAACGAGAACATAAAGACGTTTAACGTCACTGTTTTCGGTAGGTATTCATTTTGTTTTATTTTGTATATGATATTTTAATGAGTATGAGAGAGAATAAATAAATAAATATATTGTCGTAAGTATCTTGCAGTGGATGAACTTGAACAGGATTCGAAATAGAGGAGCGGCGGTTGCCAATCAATCTTCCGTTTCACAGACAATGGATATGGGGTGGGGGGATTTGACATGCAAGGTTCTGTCAAATATTGGGGATTCCTCCTGTGCCCTTGGATACATCGCTACTCTTGTGTCTAGCTCGTTGGTTGTTCACATTCAGGCACATGTATATAGTTTCGTCTAAATTGTCCAAACGTTAAACTTCAAAAATAAAAGGAAGACGAATTTAAGTTTCGTTCGGCAGTTTCTTTGTTAGTTTAGGTTACTTTTATGAAGTAAGAAAAGGGCCAGGATGGACAACTATCCTCATGACGTCAAAGTCGACCACACTGAAACGATGCTATCAAGAGCGCGTTTTATTTTTCGAAACAGAAGAAATAATAATAATAATAATAACGAACCATATTCCTTTACTCAGTTCATCCAGAGCCATCGTATTTAATCATCGAAGGGTGCAACCCTCACCAGTACTGTACATTAGACGTAGAGAGAACCACCAAGGGTAAACTGACGTGCCGTATCAAGGGAATCCGTCCGCTGGTTCAGCTCCAATGGAGATTTATTGATGAACGAATTGGCCAATTTCACAACACACAATTAACGATAACCAAGGAAGGTGATGTCTATGACGTCGGTATAACCTCTGAGTTTACTATTGAATACCAACACGATGGGAGAGCCACGGTGGAGTGCAGGATAGCAAGCAACGAGTCAATACCCATCAAATGGTCCACAAAAGTTGAGCTGCTGATTCTTAGCGGTAAGTACAGACGTATCTTGCAATATGATGTTAATAACTAACTACAATATTGTTTCTAAATATTGTATTGATAAATATATGGCCGCCTAGGTCAATATCCTATTATTATTACTGGCACAAGTGTACTATGCGAGAATCAATGACATATATTAGAAAATCCTCCTTTTTATTTACACTGTCACACATAACTTGTTTGTATCCTCCTCAGGAAACCACGTAACAACAGCACTCACAGACGAAGGGACTTTTACCGATAGTACAGTTACCACAGTCATCGTATCAGTAATATCATTTGTCTTAATATTACTTACAGTTTGCGTTGTTGTAGTTTGCGTTTACAAGAGAAGAGGAACTGGCAAGTATACATTTTACTCACTACGATACTTGGAAAACTCACAACATTACTTGGAAAGACTCTAATCCATCCCGCCCTCTTCTGGTTCCTCATCTTAACACAAAATAGGGCAGTAACCAATGTAGATAGTAGTTGTCGAAAATAGGTCACGATATAGAGTCACATGCAATACAAACTAATTTCTCGAGACTATTTAATGTTAGTTAGTATGGGGACCATTTATGTTTCAAAAGATTTGGTCACCATGTAAATATATATATCACGTTCCAACGTCGATCGGTGTAAATTACCGGTATATCCTAATACATCGTATGACACATAATATGGGTCCGTTATTACAAATACTAGGCGATGTCTGTTTGGCAGTTATATAATGAATTTCGATGTCGCGACACCCATTAACAAGTACAGCTTCCAAATAATATTGAGACCAAAGGTGATCGTACTTGATTACTTTCCTTTGCCAGTTGTTTCATGACCTTTTCCATAAAAATAGTGGTCGGGCTCCCTAAGATTATCAACTGGTGTCTACCTTGTCTTGACTCGTAAATTTATCTTGCAGGCGGAGATCTCGAGCGGAGCAAAAATGTTGATAGTAGTGATATGCTTGAGGTAAGTAAAATATAGATTCCTGTGTGTAGTTGATCATTTTACTCGTAGTATATCGATTGGCCCAACAATTGGCCCATACACATTAAATATGATTTTAATTTCCCTCATAAAAGTAAACTTGAGTACATAAATCTAATGAATGATTGCATTGCGCTTCCTATTTTCAGCAGAAACTGCTGGAAATGAGTTCCAAGGAGAATGTCATTGAGGATTTATTGTTCCAACATACAAGAATGAATCAGTGCTTTAAGTATTACGGTACCTCAGCTCGTCTATTTAAAGTTGAGTGTATTGTAGTCTCAACATAGTTGGACACAATTTAGAAAACCAACCCCCGTTTCATGAGAAAATTACAATAACAATTAAATTACAATTTTATTTTCCGACATGCTGTGTCATAATATTATCTTTACTTCACATAAAATAAAAGTTTTATGCAACGATACATTTACTGTTTTCCATCATAGACTGTGCCGTTGGTGAATCGCGAACAATCAAGTAAGTATTTTGCTCTGCACGAAAATCACGAAGAAACGTAGGCGCGTTTATTTGCCAGATGCAAGGATTGAAAATGTGAGTAGGGCAGCGAATGAAGTGGTTTGAGACGAGCCAGTTGTTGATGTACATAGGTTATGTGTACAGGCATCATGCGAAGTGAGTCCCATGTTGGTCCTATAGTACCAGTTTTCGAACTCAATTATGCTGTGGTGACCGTGTAACAGATAGTGTCCCTGAGGGGTTGAGATACGCCGTCCGTTCTTTGTCGATGTTCTCCAGAAGTGGTTACTCCCCCTAGAAGTAACGTGTGCCCTTAATCGCGAGTACATACGACTTCCACCGAGGTAGTTACTCATTCCCAATCAGCAAGCAGTCGTTTTTGTGTACATATATATATATATATATATAT
>JAODAG010324052.1:0-11371 GCA_027574785.1 Orphnurgus asper | reverse complement strand
AGTAACCTTGACCTGAGTCTGAGTATCTTTTATATGAGTATCCTTGACCAGAGTATCCTTGATACAAGTAACCTTGATGCGAGTAACCTTGACACGAGTAACCTTGACAGATATTATTCATTCGCTGTGTTCCTCCTCCAGGCCACGAGAAAGAAGTTTGAAGCGATCCCACCCGAGATCGATTCGGCCCCCGCCTGGCAGAGAAACCTCCGGGAGAAGCGAAAGAAGAACGAGAAGAACCTGCTGATCGAGAACAGCGAGAAAAGGGACTCAGAGAAACCGGCGGTGATACCCACCACCACCAAGAAAGGTGAGAATTGAAGGAACCAAGGTTACCGACGACAACAACAGCAAAATAATCCCCCGAAACGTTCGTCGGCTGTGCTTTGCAAGAAACCCACCCCCCCCCCAGAAAAAAAAATCAAAAACCCAAAATGGAACCGAATGGGAGAAGAAACCGTTTCTCCTTTGGGGATGGACAGTGCGAGCCTTCCCGCAGTCGTATTTAATCGAATGCAAGAGACACATATGCAGCACTTCAGTGCGTGGGGGTCTGGACATAGGCTTCCTGCCTATGTGAGGTAACGGACACCAGAGAGGCCTGTAGGCCCACAGAGGAGGCCCTAGGCCCTGACATTTCTAGACCAGGGGGGAGCTCCTGGAACTGGTCTCGATATGTCGGGGGACTCCCTTCTCGTGGCAGAATAAGCACAACATTGATCGTAGGGGTTACGTCGGTGCATTATAGGCTTAAAAGTGGAGGCGGGGGGGGGAGATATCATATGGCAGTGAGTGGGGAATGTTTCACTGTCCTGGGATCTGGTCCCCGAGACGGCTGGGATGGTATTCCAGACAGGTGCCCTCAAGAGTTGGCATGATTTGATGAATGTCCTGGGGGTAGGACTGTTGAGAACTACCGGCAAACAGATTGCGTCAATCTCTTTTGGTGATTTATTGGACAATGTTAATAATGTCCAATGAAATCAAAGTTTAGTGGTTTTTTTGGACGATAACAGTACAAGTCCAAAAAAAGTTGGCTTTGTAATTTTAAATGTTTTCAACTAACTTGGTGTAAGTAAATGAAGTATGCAATGGGTTTATGGATCCTTGATTGGAATTCTGCTGTTATGAAATATGAGAAGGAGATGTTTTAGGGAAACCTTTATAATTGTGCCCTTAATTAAGATCATGTACATGATTTGCCATTGGTTGTGCACGTGTCGTATTCTTCGCGGGGGGTTGTTGTTTGCACTTTCGTTTTGCAATCCGTTTGTATCGGGAACAGCAATTAATTTATTTGTGCATGACAAAAACAAAAAAAAGAGGTAGAACAGTGAAAAGTGTCAAGCAAAGCATGAGCTCCCCCTTGCTGCCCTTTTCAGGTGACCACCCCCCTCCCCCACCCATCATAAAACCCCTCTACTACATTCTTCTGGTCTTTGGGTTTAAAACCCCAAAACTTGCACATTTGTAGCGAAAGTGAAGTCGGGGGTCGTTTGATTCTTAATGTGGTATTCCGTAACCGTTGATGCACAAACCCCTCATAGCACAAATCACAGCCATACCCATATGTTTTGCTTAAATGTGTGTATTTATATATATATATATATATATATACATATATATATCGATCTCCCAATTACATTCCACGTAATTTCCTCTTCATTGTTAACGTAAGCTTACTAACCGGCATGCACGCTAATAACTCCGTTATCCGTTGTCGGATTTCTTTCTTTTTGTTCGCCGTCGTCGTTCGTCATCCCATCGCCACGTCCGTCATCCCCACGTTGTACCGCCCTCGCTCATTCACACGCACAGATCCTCCGCTGCTCGTCAGCTCTGCCGGGTATAAATCGAACATTCCTCCATGGAAGTTGGAGCTAGAACAAAGGAACGCTCGTCTGTTCCGCCGACTGAACCGCCGCGGGGACATAGATTAACGACGGACCGCTTTACCCCCCCCGATAGTCACCCCCCCCTATTTTTGTTGTTGTTTGTCTTGTCCGTCCGATGGAGGGCGCTCTTCGTAGGGCCCCTCCAGGCCCCGCCCTTTTGATGCCGGATCGACGTCACCACGCGGCACCCGAATAATCTTACAGGAGGTGGATCCGTCGCACCCGAGGGGGTTAAAAAAAAAGAAAACTTGGGGGCTAAATTATACATGCCCAAGCCGAGGGGGTACTTTGTGATCTGAAACACATTTAAAAGGAAGAACCCAGCGTGACATTTCGATTTTGTCGTCTGTTAAATTTAATTTGGGTCGTCGAACGAGACCCAGTCAAATAAAATTGTAAGGAGTTGCCAACGTGTGACTTTTTGAGTCGTAAAAAAAAAATTATCTTGCTTCACAAGTTTTACTGCAGGGGGGGCGAGAAGTTGGACCCAAAACGACGTACAGTTATTAGAGAGACATTCGTTAAAAGATTCGTTTAAAAAAGAGTAGATTTTGCTTTCATTGCTATCGTGTCCCATTTTTCGTCATCGTTAACCGGTTGTCTTTCGTGGAGCACGTTGTGTTACACGTCGATATCATTTAACCCTAAAGCACCGTCGGTAGTTTTTTCATTTATCGTTTTGCACGTAAAAAAAGATTGGGCCGATAGGGCCGATACGCTTTAATATGCATGCTACCTGTGGTCGACGCAGTGCAGGTAAATTATTTGCATTGCACAAAAAAAATATAGGTTTTTTATTTTTTTTATCCTTCTAAAGTATATGCATCTGATTCATATTAAGAGGTTTCATCATTTTTGGGGTAACTAATATTCGGACTAACAAAATCTGACGTAAGCTACGGTCCGTCCTACAACATTGGAATTATAATTGACATGAAATGATGTTAAGAAATACATTTTATCACTTACGTTACGTTTAAATCTCTTGAATTGATTAGGCAACAACATAGGGCTGAGGGTAAGTCACATGTAAGTCAAGTTTCAATTCAAGTCCTCAAGACTGAGGTCTGTCTCACAGTCTTTAAGAACAAGACTCAAGTCAAGTGTGAAGTTTTGAGGCTAGTGTCTTTACGAGCAAGTCTCAAACCTTAGAGACTGAGGGCAAGTCTTTAGCAAGTCAACTCAAGTCTGTAATACCCTTTTACCTGTAATTATTTCTGCACAGGCTTCTGGATGTACGTTCACTGCCAAACGGATATATGACAATTTGCAAACTTGTACAAAATACATCTGTATATTTCCGTTTTGAATTATTTTCTATTGAAATTTCTATATGCCTTCCAAGCGAAAATTGGTTTGAACATGCATGATAATATACATGTTGTTATCTGAAATGAGTTTTATCAGAAATTGTTTCCCTGAATGAAAGATGGTAAAAATCAAACATCATGTGCAATCCAACATCACAGGCTAGCCGAGATCAATTTCAATGCTGAATGCGATATTTGCTAAGGTAAATAACCTGAAACTTTTACAGGTAGGAATAATGTATGTATGCAAGTCTCAAGTTGAGTCTAAAGCAAGTCACATGTACAGTTTCAAGTTTCAAGTCAAGTCTCAAGTCTGTAAGGACATGTCTCAAGTTGGGTCTCAAGTCTTTGAGAGCAAATAAATCTTAAGTCAAGTCTCAAGCCAGTTTAATGGATATGTCTCAAGTTGGGTCTCAATTTCTTTGCGTCCTCGAGGGCAAATATCCGTAAGGGCAGGTCTCAAGTCGAGTTTAAATTAACCTGGGGGGGGTAGATAAATTTCCCTGGAGGCGACCGCTCGGACAATCAAAAGGACAAAGACGCGCTGCAGGCAGTGTGTCTTAATTCTTCACTTTGTGAATTCCACAGGACTTTTAACCTACTAGTTACAGTTCCTGAGCTACGGTATATGCCAAGCAATCTGTCCTGGGTTTCCTTGGTAATTAAATTCTGTCTCTTCTAGAAGGGTTAACGGGCTTTGCCAAAAGCTAGCGGAGCAGTCGCATCATGTGGGGCTTGCATATATATTAAATATTCGCACGATCAGTTAGGGAAGGGGGAAGGGGAGAGGTCGTATGACCCCATTGGATGGTACGAATTCCCGGGCCGACTCGAATTTGGGGAAATTAACTTAAGTAAATGATCTAGTGCCGGGCCTTTCCCATACGCAGCATTTTTCAAAGTTGTTCCAGTAAAAAAGTTCCATCATCATAGCAGGGACGAGAAAGTATTAAGGGTGATGCTATAGAGATGGAGATGGAGATAAATCCGACAATCCCCCCCCCCGAAATTTTTTTGAGCTATCCCAGAGTCATAAACTTTGAGGCATTATGGGATATGCTCTTTAAGTGTGTCTGTGGCAAAACACCAACTCTTAGAAAGGTTGCAGTACTCATTCTTGGAAGTCTTTCAATCGTGTTGCTTTAAAACCTATAAGCCAATTAGAGGACCATTGCCGGTCGATCCTTGGCGGCAGCCGGGGCCGTTTAACCGGCAGGTTTTTAAAGCATCAGAGAAATGGACCGATGATTAAAAGAGGAAATGATAGAGGGGAGAGGAAGGGGGAGGATAATGGCAGAGAGGATAAATGGCTTCTGCGTATCTGCATTCAGAGTGTACGCCCACCATTTACGAGGTGGTTAATTAGCTAGACGATATCAACAGCACATTTAACCGTTAAACTCCCGGCGGTAGTTATACACTTACGCCACATATTTGTTCTGAGCTGTCTGGGCAAGAACGGCAACTGCAGACACGTCTCGCTGCGGACCTCGACACTACGCTGCTCACCCCCCCCCCCCTTCGAATGGTTAGCTCTCCGATGAGCAGATATGCCATCGAAAACTACGGTCGGACACCTGCGGCCGGCTGGCTGTCGGATTTGCGCTTGACCACACTTCATTTTCGTTTCGTTATTTCTTCACACACTTGCAGGTTACAGGAACAAATTTAGTTAACACTTTGAAAAGCAAACATAAAGAAAACAAACCTGTTTATGTAGGTTTAAAGAGGTAGACCACCCACTTAACTATGAATAAAAAAGATGATGTGAATGGAAAGAATTGTCCTAACAAATGGGGCGGGTGGGGGGGGGGAGAAACATGTCCTTTGAATTATAAGCGTCTTCCCCACCACCTGATTTCAGTCCAGTATGTCACTAGGACACCTTCCTAGCTGATAACCAGACCCAGTATACTACCCTCCACTGGCCTCCAGGTATAACTGCTAACCAAACACTGAACATCGCCAGATAGCCATGTACTAGGTATGCGTGACCTAATTGTGACCGCTTCGTGCACCACAAGCGCTTTCGTTGTTACTGTCAAGATATGCCACCTGTTGATAAAAAAAAACCCAGATGCAGAAAGTACAGACCTGAGGAGAATATTGAGTAGAATATATTACCTGGCATCTTTCCCAAAAATATCCCCCCTATCCTGAACTGGCTTGTTCGAGGGCTGCAGTTGGTGCGATTATCTTACGGCAAGTTATCGTAGCATACCAAACAGAACGGACGTTCCTTCAGAGTTATACGTACAGTACCGTCGTGCATCGCAAAAATTGACGGTGCGTCTAAAATATGCGGCCGTGCAATATGGCGGGATACGTAGTGATGGCCGGTTTGGCTGGTTAACCGGTTTTGAAAGGACGCAGCCTTATAACCTACATTGACGTGCCGCATTCCTGCTTAAATATATATATATATATATACATATGTCGGGTATGAAATAGCCGTCGAATTCTGCATCCGGAGGAATCTTGGGCGGTCTGTCGGTGTCATCGTGCAGTTATAAAATTAATTAATAACTAATTTCCCTTTGTAGGACAGGTCACGTACGTTGCTCCACAAAAGTCGCGCATATATATATACAACGCTGTGTATGGACAAGACTCCATCCATCAAAAGAGGTCCCCAATGCAGGAAACTCTGTATCTCCTCAAAGCTTAATCCAAATCAGGTTTATGATATTCAAATAACTTTAAACTATACCCAGCTTACGCCTCAGAGCCATTCCATGTTTGCCTCCTGTTTAATGCCCATCCCCTCCCCCACCCCTTGCAGATCTCACTAATGGTTTGCAGGGGGAGCCTGTGTAGAATTCAGTCGCCTGAATAAAAGATGCACCCCCAGGTGAACACCTAATAGCACACAATTGTCTCCTGTGTATATATATATATATAACTGACTGACTGAACAAGAACTTCAGTGATTACTAACATCGAAAGAAAGAGGAACAGATTTAGCCGGTAACCCCGTGTTTCATTTAAAGAAAGGGGCGACAAAATTTTGGCGACCCTGGCGAGAGCAGCATTGTGTACCACCCCCCCCTCCGATATATTTCGCTCCCGATCCGATGGGCCGAAAATGTGGCCATGGCGGTGGTCGTGACGTGATCGACAAACTCCGACATGACAATGTGTCAGCCATCAGGTTTGAAGAAGAAAAAACAAACACAGACCGTTCGTTTACGCCGGTGGGTCCGGCATACGCCGGTGTACGTCCAAGCTATCTGTGAAGCATATGTAACGGAGGCGGCTATACATGAACGGGTCTATACCACTCGTGCACTGTGGAGCACTGTACACATCATAGGGTTCTAAAAAGACAGATAAGTTGAGTAATTTTTTCTTTTCTTTTTTCCATTTGCCAACTCTTAATCAATCTAACGGCCGCTGTTTACCAAAAACACATTGTCACGGTCGTGCATGCATGACAGAACCGAAGATAACAGCTGTATACCGCGGTGCAGCCTCCTTTACATTTCTTTGTTTTACAACGTCCTAAGGCATCCTACATCTCACATACATAATGAAGAAACTATTTGAACTATTTGTTCGACGTCAAACCCATTTCGTTGCGAAAAACTTAAAATTAGTCTGATAGTATAGGGATATAGCATACCTGGTTATTTAATTTATACAGAAATTTCTACTGACCATTCTGGCAGATTCTAGCTGATTGTGGGATGAATATCAGCTGACCATTCCGGCAGAATCTAGCAGATAATGGGATGAAGGGTATAAAACACTATTAGATTATTAGAATTTGCCTCCGCCCCAAAGTTAACCGTAGGATTTTTGAGGTGAATTCTAAGGTATGTTAGCAGAGATCATCATATCGTTTGATGATTGGATGTCGTAGAGTATAAATTAAAGTACAGATGGTGCGAAAATTGGGAGGATTTAAGAAGATTTAAACACTTTTAGTAATTTGTGGCAGATATGTAGGAATTGATCCTCCGAAGCAGTTCTTAGGGGTTGGGTGTACTGTCGTAAACTTTCCCCTCTCCTAGCTCAAAACCTAAACGGTCCTCATATGGAAATTTGTAGGTTCCATGACTGTCCAAGATGTCAGCTTTCATAAGAGGGGTGCCATATGTCTGCTGTATCCTTCTAAATGCCTGTGACTGTCACATGAAGTAACAAAATTAGTGCCTAAGTCAATGGAGCAATTAATTGTGGTGCGTACCCTTAGGAGTTGGGTGTACTGTCGTAAACTTTCCCCTCTCCTAGCTCAAAACCTAAACGGTCCTCATATGGAAATTTGTAGGTTCCATGACTGTCCAAGATGTCAGCTTTCATAAGAGGGGTGCCATATGTCTGCTGTATCCTTCTAAATGCCTGTGACTGTCACATGAAGTAACAAAATTAGTGCCTAAGTCAATGGAGCAATTAATTGTGGTGCGTACTCTTAGGAGTTGGGTGTACTGTCGTAAATTTTCTCCTCTCCTAACTCAAAACCTAAATGGTCCTCATATGGAAATTTGTAGGTTCCATGACTGTCCAAGATGTCAGCTTTCATAAGAGTGGTGCCATATACTGTCTCCTTCTAAATGCCTGTCACATGAAGTAACAAAATTAGTGTGTAAGGCAATGGAGCAATTAATTGTGGTGTGTACCCCGAATATCAGCCTAACATTCTGGCGCAGAATTGTGGGATGAATATCAAATGACTGTTCTGGCATATTCTAGCGCAGTGTTTCTCAAACTTTTTTGGCTGGTGGCCCCTTTCGGCGGTAGCTCACTGACGCCAATGGCCCCCTCAACAAAAGTCAACAGCGCTAAACAATTAAACCCACCATTTCAAATTTACATATTTAATTTGAGAACTTCTCATTGGCCCCCCAGAAATTGGGCCATGGCCCCCAGTTTGAGAACCACTGTTCTAGCTAGCGCATTATGGGATGAATATCAAACTGACTATTCTGGCAGATTCTGGATGAATATCAACTGACTATTCTAGCAGATTCTAGAGATGGTAATATTAATATTAAGTATTCTGGCAGATTCTAGCAGAAAGTGGGAATGATTTATCAACTGACCATTGTTGCGAGCAGATTGTATGCAAGCACTTTAGTGAGTGAGGTGATATCTAAAAAGCATGCATTAGTAAGTGAATCAAAAGCAAGCCAATTTCAGCGGAGTGAAATCAATGCAATCACAGAAATGAAATCAAAAGCAAGACACTTATAGTGGAGTGAACTCAAAATCGATCCCTTTAATGGATTAATACAGCATGCATACTACACTTCACATTAACATTGTTTTTACTGTATATTTTCATTTTCTGCTAGTGCAATTGGTGCTTCCCCCTACAGAAACAATATGGTGACCCCAAGTAAAAACCATTACAAGTAATGGCCAAGCAATGGCTACATATTCCATGTATAGACCTGTCATTGAACTTGTAGCTGTTAGCCTGACCACTATTAGTCACAGAACAAAATATTTTTTGAGGTAAAATCCAGATCATTCATGTTCTCTGCAAATGAATTTTTTTACATACCTTGAATAACATTAATGTGTCAAATGTTACCATATGTCTGGAAATGTCTAATGTAAGTGATCTACTGTATAAAGGAAAATGTCAAGAGCTAATATCAAAGGTTAATATCTACTAGATCACAATTAGTCACAGAACAAAATATTTTTTGAGGTAAAATCCAGATCATTCATGTTCTCTACAAATGCATTTTTAAAATACCTTGAATAGCATTAATGTACATATGTGCCCCTGCAAGACACATGTTTAAAGTGCACCTGCAAATTTACCTCAAATCGTTGCATATCTTTCCAAAATTAAAGGGGATGGGGAAAAGAACTCATCGATCAGGAAAGCTGGTCTCAAATGGCCTCCCATAGAGTGGATACAACGCATGTGGCCGTAACGTGACTATTTGTAAGGAGCTTTCTGGCCGTGTTTTGGGGATGTTCCAATTTAATCCTGCGAGTTTCGACTCATGCATGGGAACTTTCTCTCTCATCGCGTTAATTTGTTACTCGACACAGTGAACGCGGCCGTGCGAAGACCGAGGCGATGAAGAGGTTGAACGAAAGCAAGCGGGCGCGTCACTTTCTGCAGACCCCGAAGAGGGTCTCTCTCTCCAGAGTCAACATTAATGACCTTGGTGGCCTTACGACTATTTAAAAAAAAATTGCGCTGTCAAACACTGCTATCGACGGGGAGCTTGGAAAACCTCCGCGGGATACAGGTTAAGAGGCTCGCCGAAAAAAAAAAAAATTCGGTCGACCGTCAATTTTTTTTTGCGCCGCAGGAAATGGGTTAGCGGAACTGATCGTGACCCAGTGTTTCGTACCACGCAAACAAATTGGTGGACCTCTCGTGGTTATCTCGACGGGTTGCAAGGAAACTGCTACTGTTTTCGTTTGCTCGAGATAAGGGCGGTTCAACAGCCGCTCGATTCTCTACCGGTCATGACCCTCGGTATCTCTCAAGTCCATGGATTCCCCCCCGCCCCCCCCCCTGAACAGCGGTGCATACACATCTGATAGCGTTAATGTGGCCCTCCGGTCACAACAATATCTCGCTGTTATGCCCAATAACTGAAACCATCACTCACATTGATATAAATAAAAAACCAAAAATTGTTTCGGATTTGTATTTTCAAGAGAAGAATAAAACCTCCACCCTCCGAATGAAAGGCCATATTCCGAATATTTCTCGATATCTATTTTATAATACCCCAGATCTAACTTAATTTTTTATTTTACTTTCACTTAAAACAAGGGAGAAATGGCCCTGAAAATAGTTTATATGGCTTTATCAAACTGGATGATTACTTTTCTTTTCAATGCCCTAAGCTGTGTCTGGAGGTTATTCTATGATTGTGTAGAAGATAACAAATTCCATATCTAATCTAAAGTTTAACATTTTACTGTTGCTTTAAATAAGAGGATGTGAAGATAGAAGCAAGTATTTTGGAAAGTTACCCATTGTGTGCTAATTTTGGTGTATTCCTCTGTTGTGGTATCGAATGTGGTATAAGAATCAGGTAAAATTTAGAATTGTAAAGAAGAGAAACGACAAAGCAAAGATTTGTAGGGCAAATGAAGGGAAAGAAGTAAAGGTAACCTTAGAATATTAGTCAAAGTCATCGACAATAAGGCACCAGCCAAGAATTAAAGAAAAGCTGTTTCATATTGATTACCACTATGTTCATTCAACACAACATTTTCGATATATACCCGTAATCGAAGGAATCCTATCGTTACTGCAATGAAATCTACAAAAATTGCCTAACTTTGTAAAGTACTTTGCAGAGTAACAAATTTTATAATTTCTAGATGTTTCTTAATTATTCTGTACACTTTACATCGAGAATAATTATTAACTATAACATCTTCTCATCAGCAGCCCAATCTTCTTCATGCATATCACAAAGTCTTCGGGTAATTACTTGATTTGGCCACTTGTAATTAATAATTATTATATTGCAATGCACCGGTCTTGTATGCACATCGTTGGAGAGATTCCAGATGAAACTCCTTAGAACCCTCCTCTTAAAACCCTCCCTTACAACCCTCCTATTAAACCCTTCCCCTTTGACCCTCCCATTAGACCCCTCCAGAAGGTCATGGTTTCATCAAACTCAACTATTTTGGCCCTTTTTATTGCAGCCGAATCGTTCTTCTTACTAAAACTTATAGTTCCACCCCTACCATCGGAGGCTTCACCACCAAAGGGACTTCCTCCTCGGTCACTTATTTTACAAGCATCGGCATTCACGGCCGTATACCCTGCATCCTATTCTCCAAAAGAAGTTTTTAATTGGAGACCCAACTATCCCCACCCCCTTCCACAGATACTTACCTGCCAGCAACACACAATTAATGTGCACAATTAGCAAATAACACCTGGTTCAACTTCAGTCGCTCGTTTTACAGGAATGACAATCTAAGCTTGTATATATTAAAAACAAAAATTTGTTTCGTTTACTTGGCAAACCCACCCATCTTCCACCTCCCTTACAATTTACATGCCAAGCGAGACGCATTTACCGCCATAATCACTTAAAATCTTCGTTCTCAGAAAATTGCTCAATATCCTGGGTGTCACGCGACTTGCAGGGAGCACACCCTTCGGTAACAAAACGGTGAACGCAAAGTTAATTTTCTTTCTATATATATATATATTTTATATATATA
>JAODAG010324041.1:0-11371 GCA_027574785.1 Orphnurgus asper | reverse complement strand
ATATATACTCAAAAAGGGTGTTACGGTACACTCTACAATATCAAAACATTAACATTCAGTAAATGACAATGACAAGTTCCATGTTCTTCCTTTGCTGTATATATAATATATATAAATGTTTGATTGATTGCAAATGATAATGCCTCCAAACTCATTGTCAACTGTACGGAATATGTTCAATATTAGGGCGTAACTTAAGCATAATATAAATACTTCAATATTTTCCATATTCATGAAATTAAGTGTGCGAATGCAGCACTCTATGGTTTGCTTCTTTCCCATTTCGCGATGCACCGATTTATTATCAAAATTCAATGGTTTACTTTTGGAGGTTAAACCTCAGCAGTATTGTGTTATTCGTGTAAATTGTATAATCAACATAGGAACGTAGCATGGACCGGACCTGATTACGGGGCACGTTAATGTCACTTGACTAACACACACGAAATTATTATAAATTTCTGGCCCTTTTTAGGCCTAGACATAATCCTTGCATTAGTACACTGTGGTCTAACGTACACAGACAGAGTTAATTGTAAGTTTCCTTCAGATGCTTCATATATGTGTATGGCCGAATTCTCTGGTGGACATTCGGTTTGTTATAAAGACAATTTTCTGCATTGAGTCAGTATCTGAAAACCCCATTTACTAAAAATTGTGCTATCTCACTTTAACTTTACATCCATTTAACCATAAGACACCTACATAGAATCCCGACAGTTGTCATAATGTATCCAAGGCATAGATTGTCTCCAGAATTTTTGTTTTTCTTTAAAATTGGATTAGCCTAACTTATTTCTCCTTAAGTGTTCTATACCGTTGAAATGTTGGACCAATAGCTAATCCGCAAAATCTATTATTCAAAATATAGTAAAGACTTAGTTAGTGCATTTTAAACTAATAGGCCTAGGTTAGGAATTGCAGGAGTTAATGAAAACAAAGACCTTTTCAGGATAAGCGTAGACACTTTAAAAACCAATACTTGTGCTATTGCAATATTGTAATAATTTTCAGTATTGAGTGCAGTTACCGTCCACTCAATTGCGAAAATTTATTAGCAGAACATCCCTTTAAGTATTCTGCTTCATTTATAATGCTGTTGAAACTGTTGGATGATCCTTCGTGACAGGCCTCCCACTGAATGATCCTTCGTGACATTCCTACGGCCACACATACCCATTTTTATGTTGTTGTATTTCAGAGGTTGAACATTGGCCTGTATTCTTTGTTTCTTCGAGAGTGGGTGAGGCTCTACCCTATCGACCAGTTCGCCATCATTGAACTGACGGAGTGGAGTAACAGTTGCCCTGAGCTACTTCCACAACTGTTTGCTTTCTTGCAACTAGGTGATTACAAAACTGGTATATCTAGTGGGGGTTATTGATGAACGAGGGTAAGGTGAACGAGTAAAAGTTAGGTACATTATGTAAGTGAAATGTGGTGGAATGAATGAATGGGAGACAATGTAAGTGACATGCATTACTTAAATAACAATTGCTGGTGTCAAGCAATCTTTCAAATGAGCTTGTGGCCGGCTTCCTCGTAATGTGTGGCCGGCATCATCAGTGTGTCCAGCATCCTCGTAAGGTGTGGCCAGCATCCTCGTAATATGCGGCCGGCATCCTCGGTGTGGTTGGCACCCTCGTAATGTAGGTGTGGCCAGCATTCTCGCAATGTATGTCCGCAATGTATTGCCTGGAAGAATGTATGGCCGGTGAACCCGGACATTTATAGAGCCGGTGTGTCTGGGTCATGTATTCAAATGTTGAAATACAGACGATTTTATTGGTTTCATTCCCGCCACCCCCCCCCCCCTCCGGTTCATATTTCCAGAGCAGAGTGTAACAGATGGCCGGCAATTGCTGGAGAGCGTCTTCATTTCTGCGACTAATAGAGTATCTATCTACACTAGATGGTTCTCTCTATGAACTAAATACATTGTAATGCAGGCTTGTGATTAAAAACATATTAACCAAGACTGAGCCAGAATAACCAGAATATAATAACCTCAATAATGTCAGCATAATATAATGTCTGCGAGTGCCTTAAAAACTGGTCGTCGAAAATACATTCCGCTACCCAGAAAGTGTTGTCGAAGTGAGTCAGATTAAAATCCGACTCACTTCGCACCATTCGTGACTCTTATTGAACAAGGCAGCTGATGAGGACTCGGAGTCTGTACTTGAGCATAAGTCACAATTGACGCTACACACTCCTGACATAACTCAGAGTGTCACATGATAAACTCACTATCAGTGATGTACTACATTCGAAAGTCTCTAGTGGGTGTAAAGTGTCTTTGGTAGTCAAGACGGCACAGTTATCGCCATCCTATTAATCGATATGAGTCCTTGCATGTAACCCGTGACAAGATATGAACAGACTGTCAACAAATATTCAAACTTTATACAGTCACACTTGATTGTAGACCAACTTTCAATATGGAGTATGCGATCGCTCCACTTGGGAATACAATAGTTCGACGTCTTCTTGTGTTCTTCTTTCACATATCGTAAATGTATTTTAAAACAATTATTATATGACAAGTTTTACTGATATGAAGCTGCATGAAAATGTTAATTAACCTTCATTTTTGTAATTATAAAAGTTGGGATTACATTTCATTTTCAAAGCAAATTGAGCTATTTTCATTCTTTGTGCCCTGGATACTATTAAAGAAAACAAAGGACAAGCTGATGTTTTCTAATCATGTTATGGCCAAAGAAGATAGTTATTGAAACATATATCGATCAGTGGAAAATTGTAGAAAGGTAATTAATTGAACAAGTGGATAAATCAATCTTAATTTCTCAAAATTTCAGGTGCATTGGAAGGAGACGAAATAGCTAGAATATGCAGGATGAAACCTACCAACGTTAATTCCAAAATCAACGGTCAAGTTGGAGAAATGTTGCCGGAGACTCGAAAGATTTTAAGTGAATTTTATGAGCCTTTCAACAAAGATCTTTTTAAAATCTTAGGCAATGTCAACTGGTGACTCTAAACATCTGCCATGTTACGATCCTTGAACATTATCTCGGAGTGATCCTTCGTCTATGTACAATAGAGTCTATCAATAATCAATGTATAAATACCGTTACGAGGGGGTAGTATATAAATAATCAACAGTATACATACCGTTATAAGAGGGCAGTATATTGTTAAGCAACATTTAAATACCGTACGAGAGGGTAGTATATCGATAATCAAGAGATAAAATACCGTTTAACAGGGCATTATATCGGTATTCAACATATAGATATGAATGTGGCAGGGAGAGTAAAACCGGAACTAACTTTACGCGTAGACTATTTTCTTCTATTCCTCTGAAACTGAAATTCCCCTTCGTCCTCTTATGCTCACAATTCTTTTTATTTATTACATTATGTTTACCAGTCTATGAACTCTTTGAAATATCTGTGTTTAACTGTCTGCATTGTATTGTACACAGCCAACGAGTGCTGAGATTTTATACAAAAAAGAAAAGAAAAGAGAGAAAACAGATGTCATCTTGTAGAGTATTCCTTAATTAAGAGCTACCATACATTGCTGTGATGCACTGATTATGTAATGTTATGCATTGCATTGTTATGAATATGACTTGCCACAGGTGTACATACTGGGTATATATGCTTTGTGAGGCAATAAACATACAGAATGCACACAATCATCATTGTGTTAAGTAGAGTTTTATTGAGTACTCTACAATGGCGTAGTCAGCAGGTTTTTCTGTTAATCATTTTGTTATGTGCTCGTGTTGCTTCTCTCCTGCATGGTTTAGTTATATTATCTGGAAGTCACATTACCAGAAGCGTTTTTCGTAGTCTGGAAGCCACATCGCCAGAAGAGAGTTTTTTGTAGTCTGGAAGTCTCATTGCCAGAAGAGGAGTTTTTTGTAGTCTGGAAGTGACATTGCCAGAAGAAGATTTTTTGTAGTCTGGAAGTCTCATTGCCAGAAGAGGAGTTTTTTGTAGTCTGGAAGTGACATTGCCAGAAGAAGATTTTTTGTAGTTTGGAAGTCACATTGCCAGAAGAGGAGTTTTTTGTAGTCTGGAAGTCAATTGCCAGAAGAGTTTTTTGTAGTCTGGAAGTCCATTGCCAGAAGAGTTTTTTGTAGTATGGAAGTCCGTTGCCAGAACAGTATGTGTGGGTGTTCAGTGCCACACCCAGTTACCCAGAGAAGTACGGTATGTGTGGGTGTCCAGTACCACACAGTTACCCAGAGAGAAGTGCAGTATGTGTGGGTGTCCAGTACCACACACAGTTACCCAGAGAAGTACAGTATGTGTAGGCTATTTGTTTTATATATATATTTCAAGACTAACACATTTATGTATGAGCATCGTTTGGGGTGTGGGTGGCTAAGCACCAAAGTACATATCCAACTTCACAAATTAGAGGGGTATATGTTTTTCCTGACCCCTCGCAATCGGGACACATTTATAAATAAGACTGCATGCTAATATATTTTCACATTTTTAAATTCCGTCTTTTATGTAACCTCCACAATTGTCAATACTATTTTCCAAATCGGAGACATGAAAAGTGTTCGTTTAACTGTTGGAACAATATAATACTGAAACGGATTGTCACTCGATTTGTCATGGAGTAGTAACTAAAATCAAACAAACAAAGATTACGTAAGAGAAAACGACAACTGCGCGCGTATCGCCCGGCAATTGTTTTATTTAATGTCACCGCATATTTCGAGATGCACTTTTGGGAACCAATTGTACCTACCAACATCGTCATTATGTTTCTACTCTGGAATTATGGTTGTTAAATATTACTGAATACTTTTTTGGTATCCGAGCCATTTTTCGAGAAACACGTTACTCAAACTAACATTAACGCAATATAAACGCTTTTCAGAAGAATGAAGCTCAAATTATTAAAAAGATGGTTTCCCAGGCTGACCGTAGAGTAGATTTTTAGCCACCAAATGTAAGATTCTCTCCTTGTCAAAGCGAAACGTAAAAGTTGAATCGCATTCCATCTGGTGTCTTAATTCAACGTCATTCTACAGGCAAAGACAATTTGGCAAGTCATGTCAATTATCTCGATTGTGAAATTCAGTACGTGAGACTTGTTCGGGACAAACAAATAACGTTAATACCCCTCATGGAAGGCACGTTCAGTCCTGTACAAACCCGGAGTAATAGCCATTGCTAAAAATCTAGAATAACACTAAGAAAACCAGAGGAACCCTCGCTCCAGTGGGCATAACTGTTAAATTTCTTACACACACAATTTGTCAGTTGAATTGTTATACGTTACCAAGGAAAATCTGTCCTTTCGAAACGTTGTAGTTTGTCATATTTAACTCACTTGTATTTTTAATCAACTTTACCTTATTTCGTTATATTGTTATGATCATACTCTTCATTTGAAGTATCAATACATTTTCAGATCATTCTATTGTGACGGATTGTGTCTTTTACTGTTTTTTATCCTCTTGGATCTGCTGGTGTATTTTATGCGTCGACCAGATCTCTGGAATAAGGTTAATGTTAGAGGCGAGTCATACAAATTACTGTCGACAAGTGGCTGAAAGCAGAATCCGAAATTTATTTTATAGAGTAACCTATCACGAGTTGTCTTTAAACACTGATGGTAAACCGTAATATTACACAACATTTTATTGGATAAGCTGACAATGACGTCACTACAGTCTGTAGTCATTTCCATAATATCTTTAATTGCACGTCACTGAATGTAGATTGACGGCGTTTTGGGTTTCAGTTGTGTTCAATCATCTACGGCTACAACAGACAAAGCTGCAGTTTCTGTACGAGATCAAAAATGACGGGACGAAGTTTAGTGGCTATAGTGCTGTTGGTTGCGACCTTTGCAAAAGCTGAAGGTTTTGATGCCGATGGCCACCAGTAAGTACAACATTATGATAACTAAGATAAATAAGAATTGGAAACTTCATGACGTCCATACTTCTGGTCTGAATGTGAAACGTACTAGTAAAGGATAGTGCTGTAGAATATCATTTATTCAATGTTGTGTTATGTGGTGTCATATATAGTGCTAGTGAAGTATTGTGTAGTGTCATAAGTGTAGTGTTGTATTACACTACTCGGCCTTTTGGCTAATTGAAGATAATGTGTAGTATAGGTGGTGTTAAAGATGGTTCGTACTGGTTAAAGGTGAGTTATATAGTCCAACAGAGCCATGCACTACACATTACGTGACAATACGCTCGCCGATCGAAATAGGATTGGGGCTGGGAAGTGATGGCATATATTTCCGTTGTTAGGTTTAGAGCCAATTCTTTCTTGGGTGGGTTTTCAGGAAAAGACGATAACGCTCGGCTTACCAAGGTCATCAAATATCTCTGGTGGGGCTGGTTGTGCTTCAACCACAATTTCTGCCTCCATCTCGTCGTCTGAGTCACTGTTGACCTCGGTAGCAGCGTCGTTTAGTATTTTGTTATATAAGTGTTATTTATTACTGTGTTATATAGTGTCGTAGGCTATAGTGTTGTCATATAGTGCTGTGTAGTGTCGTAGTGTTACCGACATTTTCTAACTACCACTCCCCGAACTGAGACTTCCTTACAGAAAACCTTGGATGCGCCACTGAATGTAGCAAAATTTGACATACAATGGATCGTATTTACATGTACGGTAGTTGATTGTATTCATTATTTGAAAGCAGATGATGTAAATTATACTGTAACTCCTGTTTACAGGATTACATTCATAGAAAACCTGCGGTTCATTTGCAAACATAGCAAATGAGTTGGAATCAAATCTAAATCTTCTCAAATTGCCACGAATTTCACATTGTGTAGGCTATACTTCAGATCACCTACTTTCAAAACATATGTACCAAACATTCCAGTCCTGCTTGGAAAGTTTATGCACTTATCATGATGGAAGACAGTTAGTTGGAGGATGAACATCAAATATAAAAATGGTGCGGTATATTTTACTATGGACAACAATGCTTAGGACGAAATAAAAGTTTGTCACACGAAAGTCCGACCGACATTGCACGTCGGTCCAAACCCGATTGAGGCAAATTATGGATCGCGGTGTCTTGCAGAGCAAGGGCATCGGTTATAAGGGCGGCTCTAGCTCCCTCATGTACTTTTCAGCGGAGCCAAACATAATTATTATAAACAATAAATACATGTCTTTGTATATCCTGAGAAACATCATTATTTTATCACTGTTCTTAATAATTATTAGCAGTGATAAACTGAAAACCTAAAATATATGGTGGGAATTACAAAGGGGTTTCTAAACTTATGTTTGTCTTGTTTGTGTACTAAAGGACCGTATGATCATTATTTACGTACATGGAATTTAGAAAGCTTTCCCCGATGATGGGAGGACACATGAGGAAGTTTAGGATCTTTAATAAATGATCATCCTTTTTACACATGACGAAGTTTAGGATCTTTAATAAATTATCATCCTTTTTAATGTAGATCCCTTTTTCTCATAGCCGACCTGGCAGTGGTTAATTAGCTTCATAGGAACTTGAAGGCGAATGGTTCAATTTCACTCTTGGTATAAATCCCAGAAAAGTCCAAGTGTCAAAATGTTTTCGAGACTTGAAATGTAGCATTGTCATTAGTCCATATTGTCTCCTTTTGCTATGTCCCGACAAACTTAAAACTAAATCAACAGCCTAATTTCACCAATTGAAACAAACTAAGTGAGTTATATTATGCATCATTTTGCATCTTAAACATATCCATCAGACGGTGGTTTCGGCGGTCTACCTAAACTTTGACTGAAAGCTTTTTCACTGAGGAATTAACTAGACGTGTAATCAACTTGAGATAACAAGTAATCCAGATAATAGAATAAAATAGTATACGTGATATCAAATCATGAGATATGGACATGGCATCATAGTGGTATTATTTCTTTGTATCTATTTTACGGATGTATATATATTAATATGATCAGCGAGCTGGATCTTCTGTTTTATAGATGTCGGTGCGAGGTGTTCTGGGCGAGGAAGACTCCGTTACCTCAGACTGTAACCTTCAGGATGATGATGCTCGAGGTCTCAGATGAACAAATCCAAGCTACTACTTGTGACGACTTCTCAGCAACCTGCTTGGACCTATGTTCCAACAAATTGCTACAGGATTATTCTGCAACGCAACTCGGAACAAGACGCGACCACCGATTTCAGCTGGGAAAAGCTTTATGCAGCATAGCTGGGGCGGGGATCTCTGGCACATCTCCCAGGCAGATATACATGAAGACGTCTATTCCGGGCTGCGGGGTAGTCTTCAATTACGTCAGCGTGGGTAATCTGTGCTGCTACTACTGCGTGAGCGACCAAAACGTAGTACAAATTTCATACAATCCTGACTGCGACCAATACAAATATCCTCCAGGAAGATGTGAATTATAAATGTCGACATGATCATCTTTGCTAGTCATCAGTTATTAGGCTACTGTAGCAAATCTTCTTAATTTTGCTTTAAGAATGTTATTGGTTTTACAGACGATCTGAGATAAGTATCGTGTAAGTTTTCCCAGCTTCAAGTGGATTAAACAAATAAGTTAGTAACAATTGTGCTCCAAATTTGGGTCTTTCAAAATGTGAAAAAGTGGGTTTTTGTTATGTATTCACTGCAACATTACACTCCTGGAGAGAAAATGCAGCTCGAACATGATAAAGAAGATCTCGGACTCATCCACATGGCATCCATTGACAATAGAAAACTCAATGTAGCATTACCACAATCACCTAAAAAATTTACCAGAATGGTAAGAATATTTCACTTATATAATAACGATACATTTTCCGGGTTTGAGGCCTTATTTTTTGCTATCATATTACATTTGTAAAGCGTCCACGCCAATGTAGCTTTGGAACGCTAACTGGTCAACCACATACGATCGGATGATGCAAATTCATTCGATCCAAACGAATTCGATCAAACAACAAGGGAGCATATGCCGGCCAGATCTATGACGGAGCTAGCTAGCTAGCTGAGTTTACATCATCGTATGTGGTGGTCATTTTGGCATCAATATGTTACAACTCATCTTAGGATCAGTCGGGTTAATAAGAACAGATAAGGATGCGTGCAACGTGGTATTTTTGACGCACTTAATAAGTACGCCAGGGGCTCTCTCTTCAAATAGTTCAGGCAGTCAAATACACCCAGGCGTTTCCGCCCTACGCGCCCAACTTAACACCAACCGTCTCCGCCCTACGCGCCCAGCTTAACATCAAACGTTCCCGCCCTGGCCAGCTTAGTATTTTAATAATTTTCGTTGATTGTAGCTTGGATTAAATTAAACATAACAGTAGCGATATTTTCCATCGCTTTGCGCGTACCTACCAATACAGTGACGTATGCAGGGGATTACGCCACCTTTCAAACAAATACTGCACCAGTTTGCACATTTGACTTTTAAAATTCATCTTTTTCCTTAGGGGTGGGGTGAATAATTAAAACATTATGGGCCATGGCATTACTTCAAGCGCAATTGTGAAATATCTCGTTACGCGTATGTATACTAGTGGAAACACTGTAGCTTTGCCTGATGATACGATTAGATGTCACTAGCTCGGTACATTTGCTCTCTTACTAACTAGCATACACTTGAAGTATCTGGTGGAGACTATTGAGGAGTCGGTCCCCATAACTTATGTTTCTATAACGTTTATAGTATGTGTCCACCTCTAACAATCTCTGCTGTTAATAATAATAATGCATTTCAAATAGTTTGCTAAAAATTATCATAAAATATTATTTTCTGGTAAACATATAATGATATAAATTTGTAACACAAGTCAAATTCTGTTGGAGTTATTCTATGGACTTACGACTAAAACTTGCAATATATTTGGTTTCTATTATAGCTTTAAAAACACAGAAGCGGAAAAGCACTGGTCATCGACGAAAGGAGATTGCACAAACAACACTACATGAGCTTGCACATGAGCACTTTATTGCAACTATGTTTCACCTTAGCATTAACTTTATATAGATTCTATAGAAATCTGTATATAATTTCTATAGAAATCTCTATAGAGAATTTATAGAGATTCTTTAGAGATTTTATAGAACGGTTCTTTGGAAAGTCTATAGATTCTTTAGAGATTGTTCTATAGAGAATGTTATAGAAATTCTATTTCTATTTTTGTAAGGGTGCTCTTGGAATTATTCTATTGACTTACGAGTAAAACATGTGTTATATTTTGTTTCTATGTAGCTTTCATAAACACAGAAGCTGAAAAGTAAAAAGTTGAGCTATACCCCCTTATAAAATGTCTCGCGAGATCTCGCGAGAATACATCAAATCTCGCGAGAATTACACGAGGTCTCGCGAGAAATACAAAATATCTCATGAGATCTCGCGAGAAGTTTATGAGATCTCGCGAGAATACACCACTGTAGTCTATACATATGGGAAACTAGGTTTTATCCTGGACAAGACTTTGTTAGACATGTAGGCCTGATGGATAGGTTACTACTGCTATACTATGTTGGTTTGTTAGCCTGCTCATGAAACCTGAATATTAGCAAAACATGGATGTAGCTAGGAAAAGTGGAAATGGCTGTTAATACGGTAATAATTTATTGTGTCGAGTGGCAGTCGTAAATTGGAACGTATCCTGGCATTGATGCTGTTAAAAACTGGCACTGATTTAATTTTAACCCAGTCCAGAAGCCACGGATGTACTTCATGTAAGACCACCTCAATTCTACACAGTCATGTATGTATCCTACATTTGCAGTGGTCTATCAAACAGATTGGCTTCGACTTTTAGCACCAGCTTTGTGAAACTTGAACTGAAAAGGAAGGAGATGCCAGAAGGAATGTTGTTACTTTTTCCCCCACTGTGCCTACTTTTTGGATAAAATGTCAAGTTTGTTGAATCTCCAGACACATGCACGTTTGCTCAGGCTACTTCTGTTCAGTGATATGATGCATCATAACGGAACATAGCGCTCATATACTCACAGACCACATCCGCGGACGCCTTAACTGTGTGCGAATATGTTTCAAATCTCACTGCTTTAAAGATATCTCACCTAAACAAACAATGATATCTTTCCTTCTGGATGACGTATTGACTCGGGGTAAGTTGGATCTTTCAGAGTGACTTTTTAGCTTTCCGCTAGTATATATTCCATTCCGATTGGTTGAGTGGAACCCTCGGCGGATTTCAGTTGAATATAAAATACACCTTCTGAAATGTCAAGCGTCTTATTATATCCTTTGTACTTTATGACGTAATCACACTGTCATTCAGGACTTGACTTGAAGACCAAAGCACGCGCTCTCAAATCGTAGCTAATTTTCAGTGTTCTATGCATTAAGTTTGGAAAATATTGTACTTGAACGACTTATGAAGGTTTACCGAACAAATCTGT
>JAODAG010324019.1:0-11373 GCA_027574785.1 Orphnurgus asper | reverse complement strand
GCTCCTGTCTTTATACTGTATGACTTTGCTCCGGTCTTTATACTGTATGACTTTGCTCCTGTCTTTATACTGTATGACTTTGCTCCTGTCTTTATACTGTATGACTTAGCTCCTGTCTTTATACTGTATGACTTAGCTCCTGTCTTTATACTGTATGACTTTGCTCCGGTCTTTATACTGTATGACTTTGCTCCTGTCTTTATACTGTATGACTTTGCTCCTGTCTTTACACTGTATGACTTAGCTCCTGTCTTTATACTGTATGACTTTGCTCCTGTCTTTATACTGTATGACTTTGCTCCTGTCTTTATACTGTATGACTTTGCTCCTGTCTTTATACCGTACATATGACTATGTTCTGTTAATCACTCGATGTATGAAATTAATTCTTGGCTTACATTGTCAGCTTTTAAGTGTACATGGAAGCAGATGAAGTGAATACAAATACTGTACCACAAGGCAACTGGAGGGCAGCCTACATTCTTACAAATAAAATGTGACGAATGCCCATTAATAACCTCCTGTCTTTAATTGTACCAAACTGTGTATACGGCTTCTTCGTAACTGATACCGACCAACTTCTATAAATTCTTTTTACTGTATTCCAACTTAACGAGAAAGTTTGTGAATACAATTACTATAAGCTATGAATGATAATTAATTGCTGGTGAGGGTACTGTAGTATCGTAGCCAAAGAATTCTTGCAGGATATATGCGAGCCGGGTATTTATTGTTAATGTACAAGTGTAGCGGGTTTACTATCAGGCCCGTATTTCCTCCCGGCTTACGCACGCTGCTAGACACGCACTGTACAGATGGTATATTTACAAGTCGTACGCATATCTGGGAAATGCCCTTTTCCTTTTCCAGGGTAACTTTCAAAAACGCTGAAGGCTAAAATCGATTATGTTTTTTTATGACGTCATATGGGCTACCCAGTATTCCTAAATATTTCATATGTTATAAGGCTTATTTTATAAACTACTCCTGCTGAATGAACATGGACTCGAATTTTCGCGTCAGGTTGAACGACTTCCTATTTAAATCGATGTCCTCGAGAGCTTGCATGGAAGCTATGGCAGTACAGTACCTAACTCTCTGGAATTGCATTTTTAGTATGCCCCATTAACAACGAAGGCAAACATCCATTTTTGTTTTAATCAAACAGCGCAATTAAAGCTCTATGCAATTGCTCACTTGTCCTAATGGACCTATAATCGCCTTGATACCTCTCCTTGAGGCAGGTACGAATAGCCAGGAGATTGGAGCGGGGGGGGGGGGGTTAACCGAACGGTCAATAGCCAGACGTCTCTGTAAAGGTCTCTATTTTCTAGTATTTGTACGTATCTTCCCTGTATATTGTCACCCATGCTGCGACGTCCCCTCTAAAACCTTTCTCGTCCAGAACCCAGTCAGTAGCGCAATACATGGATGTCATTGAAACCAATCTCAGCAATAGATAATGTATCCATTGGTTAATGGGAAACAGAGCGGCCGGGCGGTGGGCGTGTCTTACTAAATAGGATGGGGTCACCTGGTCAAGCATCTGCAGTTCTTCCATTACTCACCCAACTGGCTACATTTTAATAGCCAACCTTACTCACCAGCTTTTCCCAAAAAAATGCAGAAAAAGGTAATCGCCTTTTGATTTGTTTATTCTCAGAAAAGAAAAGACCATTTTGCTGGAGCTCTCTGTGTGTGGTAAACGACCTGCTTCAAACTTGTGGTTTCCTTGGTACGTGAAATTGGTCATGAATTGTAGTTGGTGGCTTTGCCAAAAGCTAGTGGAGTCTTCGCATCATGCCAGATGAGGGGGCGGTTTATTCCCCCACCCCTCCCCTCTCACCCAGCTACGTCCTTGCCTCAAGAACCGAATCTGTAGTAAGACTTGAGGGCAATGTGACGGGAGCTACATTAGCTTTGTATGGATACTGTTTGGTATAATTGACCTTACAGTGACTTTGCTCTGCCAATTGACTGCAGGCTGGCTAATAACGCAGGTTTCAAATCCTGTCGATTAAAGAATTAAATGCCCGTAGCTGAGTGAGTCAGACCGGCTTTGAGTACAGTACGTCGGGGTGTTTGTCCGGATGGGATATTTGAAAGAATTGCATATTTCTCACTGAGTCACGGGTCCAGTTGATTATTACTCACAGATTATGATATATTATGTTTATTCCACTGTACTAAGCTCCCACTATAAGAGGCGGGTATGGAGAGTCTGAGGAGAGCGAGGTATCTTTTCTTCCATTCTATCTCGTATGTATCATAGTCCAGCCAACTGGAAGCAGTATGTGTTATGTATGCATCATTCCAGCAGGTACTGTCGTTGTAAATGATCTAATCCATAACACTTTCATTGTTATTCTTGGATTGTAAATTTTTACCCTTTACTGTACATTGCGGTCTTGCTGTACATCGTCAAGCCGGTCATTTTAAGAACTCTCCCCCTCCCCCCTGAGATAAATAACGTACTGCATTCTTGCGTGGAAATGAAAGACTGGTAAGCCTGCCTCTTTGAGCCAGAAGAGGAAATAACTTGCCTCGACACAAATTGAAAGAATTCATTACGGTTTAAGTTCATTAACTCCATCTCGATGCAATTGTCCTCCTGCTCCTCCGTGCCTAAGTGGTATTGATTTAACCACCGACTAACTCACTCCACTGTACGTCGTCGCGGGGAAAGTCGTTAGCAACTAAATGATTTCTGGGCTCTGCGTTGACGCGTCCTCCTTGCTGTGTGTGTGTGTCGTTGCGGAGCTAGCTCTCCCACGGTCAGACGACGGACAGCTTCATCGGTGGATTTTGCTTCCATTAACGGTGCCTCCTTGGATGTTTTACGATTATAGGTCCGCTCGGCTAAATGCGCATTGCATGGAGCTTTAATTGCGCTGTTTTGAAGAACTGGAGGCGGCGTGTGTTTGCCGTTTTTACGGGGCGTTACTGTTACAAAGATTTGCACATCCAGAGAAGGAAACGCCGTAGCGCCCAACACAAGATCTGAGGACGTTGATTTAGGAAGTTGTTCACCTCTACAAAGCTGGTGGTAGCTGAAAAGGTAAGCAAAGAGAGAGAGAGAGATCATTGTATGTGATAGCGGCTTCACAGAAAAATACGACTTGCGGTTATGTACAGAGGCAGATAGCTTGAAGTGAGTTGTGAATACTGGGCAGCATTAACCAACTGGCTCTTCATGGCATGCTTGAAACAAGTTAAATAGAAGTAATTAGCATCTAACATCATGATATTGTCGTTGGTTACCATCGAACTATATGCACAATAATTGATTAATTTGATTAATTTGATTAGACCTAAATGGAAAATGGTTGATATAGATAGGCCAAGGTGTTTTGTACGGTGCTTGGTCTGTTATGGAAAATATGAAATGTATTATTAAAAATGTATCTCATAAATGGTCTGATTTAAGAAATATGAAGGTTACAATGGAGACATTATGGATTATTGTACTGTAATCCAAGGTGAGACAGTAATTAAGACATTGTGCTTCTTTCTTGCCCAATGTTTTACTTAACGTAATAAAATATCTTCATCCTGTTGAAAACTGTTCACTCTTCCTGTTTTGCCTATACATGGATTATTAAACAGAAGTAAGTGGTCTTGTATTTCAATGACTACCTTGTTAATTAAGATTCAATTAGCGTGTTAATCAAGATACGTTGAAGTATGCGTAGCGTGCTGATTGGTCAATGTTCATTATACAGTAGATGCATAATTGTTCTCTGTCATTGGTGCATATCCAGGACTACTGTAGATGGCAAGGTGATTCCTTTGTAAAACAGTATTCAGAGTTTAGTTTAGTAAGAGGATCAGGATAGACAAGCATCCCACTAAAAACAAAAGTCTACCACTGGAAAAATACATAACATGAGCAATTCTTAAATTCACACTGTTAGACACTAAGGGATTCAACTAATACAACTAATCCACTCATCCACAGCTCTCTGTGAGAAGAAATTCTTCCCAACATCTAATTACCTACATTACCCCTTCCGAAGCTAGAAACATTAAATAAATGACCTCTAGTACTCCTCAATTTGAAACTTAAAAGCTATATTATCGAACCATGAACCATTTTTAATTGCTCGAAGTACAGTATATATTCACAATTTCAGATACGAAAGTTAGATTACAGTAAGATATGCTTCAACCTTTGATATTATGAAGAACTGCCGTATAAGTTACAAGCCTAGTAGCCCTTTCTCGAGATCTTATTTCCAATAATTACTGCGTTTCCTTTGAAAAGTAGGGTTTCCAAGCCTGCACAGCATAGTCAAATGAGGCCTCATAACCTATTGTTTGGTATAGAGCCTAACCACAATATCCTTATGAAGAAACGTAAAATTGTGTCCTAATAATATTCAGCAATGTCTCTTTTCGACATGAAGATATAAGATATCTTACTGAAGATATTTTTATACATATTTATATATTCCCATGACCAATACGAATGTCCTTACACATGTCCCGACATTAAGGAGCATTTGTCAATCATCCGACGACCGCTTCAAAATCCTATGAAGATCACCTTGGATACTCTTGGAACATTTCTCGAAGGGAATTTCTCGCAGTACAAGTTTATATCAGCAAATTTCTTCACAGAACAACCTATTGAATTATCTAGGAAGTTCAGCTGCTCTATATACAACTAGTTCTCGGATTTCTGTTACATAAGCAATCCTGAATTCATTCCAGAAGCTGTCCATATAAATAACAAGATGATGCACTATATTTGAGGTATATACAGTATATACTTTGTGTAAAGACTACCTCAAATATTGGATACATACAATCAGGGGATATGCTAGTTATTTACACTGTACATACACATGTGTATATTTGAGGTGGTCTTACATGAAGTACATGTACTGTACCATAGTCTTACTCTGTAGTTTAGTAAGTTATTTCAAGTCTCAATATTTGAGGGGGAGGGGGAGGAGTAGGAAGATAAATGGATCTGTAGAATAAAGTGGATGCCCTTAGTTGTTGAGATGAAATAGGCTTTGGATTAGGCCTGTCTTGTCTCTCTTCCCACTTGTATTGCAAAGTTATAGTATTCTCTTTGTGTTTCCAATCATCAATCTATGATGAGGTATGTTCTTCCAATGAATCATTTTCAGGTCAAGGCAATTTGGCCTTGGTGCTTTCTTACATTTGGAGGGGAATGTTCCTCCTTCCCCAGCCCCCATACACTTATGGTATGGAGACATTCAAAGAATCAATTAATACAAACATTTGGCTGATGCACACTGGTCATATAATGTGTCACCTCATTGGTCAGTTCACACGTGTGTACATTGTGTAGCTTATGTACGTAGTACACTTTGTAAATGTTTATTCATATATGTTAATAATATGTTAATTCATACTTTTTCCAATCGCTTGCAAGGTCAGACTGATTGTAAATATACGAAGGGCTCGATCGTAACCAATAAACAGATCTTGTAACCAGTGCGGCTGTCTATAGCTGCAAACATACTGTACCAAGTAAGCCTACTATAGGTTTATTTTATATCTGATATGCCTCTAGCGTGACAAGACTAGACCGAGACAGTCAGTTATATCAGTTAAACGACGATGCAGACAGTATGTGCATTGTTTCAAGAGTTAGTCGTTTATGGGCCGCCAACAGCTACGTAATAATAACGACCCTGTCTACTTTTTAAGACTGTTAAGATCTCATGCCGCCCCTACGGTTGCTGATAATTATGGACTATCGTGTGTGACGTAATGAACACCCTGGATGTTCACCGTGTCCTCTACATTACCTGATGCAATACTGTACAGTTGAATACTTAGGGAGGTTGAAGTATATTCTTTTTAGTTGCAGCTTGAAAGCAAACTAAATCAACTGATGCACTTTTCATATAATTTTTCATCATGCTAGCTTACCTACCTCACAGATCTGCACCCTCCCCCAAGTAGTTTAATACTCCTCTGTATACAGTAGAACCAAGAACAGTGAAATTGCCATTTAATAATCAATGCGTGATATGTATAGCTGCTGGTATCGGATCTGACTTTATAAGATTTCTGCCAATTAAACCTCCTGTATATCAGTAATGGATTTTGATATTTCGGCTATGAACGAGCAGCATGCACTTGGCTTTACTGTGGGTTATAAAGTCAGTCTGTTACACAACTGCTGGTATGGTTGGATTCAGTAATGGATTTCGATATTTTGGTTATGTATGAGCAGCACTTGGCTTTAATGCTCATGATAAAGTTAGCCTGTGACACAGCTGCTGGGATTGGATCTGCCATTTGTTTCTGCCACCTGTATATAATGGATTTTTATATTTTGGTTATGAATAATCAGCACTTTGCTTGACTGTGGATGATAAAGTTAGTCCTGTGACATAATGCTGCTGGTATTGGATCTGACGTCATAAGGTTTCTGCCATTTGTTTCTGCCACCTGTATACAGTATAATGGATTTTTATATTTCGGTTATGAATAACCAGCACTTTGCTTGACTATGGATGATAAAGTCAGTCCTGTGACATAGCTGCTGGTATTGGATCTGCCATTTGAACCTCCTTTCTATTCGGTAATGGATTTTAATATTTCAGTTATGAAACAGTCGACATTACTGTGGATGATAAAGTCGGCCTATGGCACCGTTGGATATGACTTCATAAGGTTTCTGCCATTTGAACCTCATGTATATAATGAGATATTTGTGTATGGCAATGTGCAGCTCTTGATTTGCTTTAATATGGATTATAAAGGTCGTCCGTTGTAACTGTAGTAAAAGCGCAGTTAATAAACCATTTTTGTTATGGAGGGGAGGCGGTATAAAGGCATACCTACAGTATTGGCTTTACTGATGAATGGCATATTAGACTATTATACCCGTCGTACGTAGCCTTTTACTTATAACGATCCCTGGTATGCACGTATGCACGTATGCACGTATGCACATGCAGTATCAGGTATAGCTGTTGGTTATAATTATAGGCTGCAAATGTTAATTAACATTTGCAGGATATTTTACAGTAATCCTTGTAGTGTTAAGTTCTTTGCATTTCTTTCCAGCAGTAATAAATACTGTATGGCAGAGTTGGTTCACGGTTTTAAATATCGTGTGCTACATGGCTATTCAAAAAGTGTTGTGTTATACCAGTAATTAATTCACATAAAAGATTTAGAATACTGTATGGGCAGGTATCCTAAATTGTCATTGATCCATTTTTAATTAAATAAGTTTGGCAGTTTCTAGAAGATTTAGGGCATGTGTATAGGTATGTTAAATTATAACTAAGCTTAATTAAAATGATCACCAATTGTTGCTGTCGAAGGTAAGTTACAGTTAAACCTCTTTAAAAGTCTTTATATTGAGAATCCGACCTATTGCAGCTAGCCGACACATTGTAAATCCTTTTGGGGTGATTTCCCAGAGAATGTTAATAATAATTATATAAAATACAAATGTTTAAAAGAGTTTGTTTAGCAGCTGGAGGTGTTGAGTCTCTAAGCATGCTTACATGCACTGTGTGTGAACTTTATAGGTGTCACTCTGAAATAGCTAGGCCGGGATGGTTTTGTTATTTTATGCTTCTGGCAGAAACCTGTGCATGTTGACCTAAACCAAGAGCCATTGATCTGTCTGGTAATACTGTAGTACCAATTGTAAAATTGCCTGATTCATTGTGTCGCAAATATGTTGAGTGGGAGTTCGTTGCATATCTTCAATGATATGAACCATGATGGATACCATGTGTGGGGGTGTACTGTGGTAAAGTTGGCAACGATCCTATAAAATTAATTTATTCTTTCTCTACCAATGTAGCCTCCCATACGAAATAATGAGCTGTATGCTAAATAAGTTATTCTAATGAGCTGTATATATATATATATATATATATATATATACACAGTAGTTCTTTTCTGCTGATTATGGTCTGTCGTTTTGCTAAATTCATACGATGAATGCTTTCATAATAATCATCACTAATAGATGTTCTACAATGAAACTGAATCTGACCTAGTTGTACTATGTTGTACCAAACCTTTTGAGAGCGAGGTTCCAGTTTTCGCTCTCTACTTAATCCATCTCTTACCTATGGTTACAACTGCTTGGTGTAGTTACCCTTTCACCCATGACCTCTGAACCCTCATCGTGCCATCCTCCATACTGACCTTCACAGAGCCACTTCTTGCCCCCAGCTGCCAGTATATATGTATATTCCTTTAAATTTTCAAATAGCTAGTTCTGTGATGGACTCTGTGTGTAACTCTGTTGTTTTAACAGTAGATGCCTTCACACCAGGGACCTAGCCTGGGGGAGGGCACAGTTGAACGACCCCTTCCCCTCCCTCCTTTGGTGCAAAAAAGAAATATGAAAATGAAAAAAAAAACACTTACAGGGACTTACAGGGATATTGACTTTGTTTTGACCAGTTCTTCTGCTCTCAGTTTCAATTTGGGGTTCCCATTTATGTCACTGTCTGCTCTGGTGCATATTCCATCCACCAATGGATCCAAGCTAAGCAATTAAGTGCCTCTGTCGCCCCCAAGCGTTCCATTTGTTGGCGGAAATTGGACGTACCAACCTTTTGCAAATTTCCACCTTGCAGTCGTACCGCACTTTGCATTTTCCACCTTGCAAATTCAATACTATGGAAGTTTGTTTAAAACAAGGCCGTTCAACATAATTATGGTGTATTATTTAAAGAAAAGCTCCCTGCATTGCATTTGACAGCTCTTTGATACTAAGGTCTCTCAATTAATGGAGGTCCCATCCAGGAAATTGAAATTGAATGAATTTAGTTGTCAACCAATCAGAATCTGGCCGCAATTTTAAAATAGTCACCTCCCTTGGAAGTTAACATCACTTTGTTGTTTGTCTGTGTGGAACTTTTTACAGCGAGTCAACTAAGCTTGGATTAGCTTGGATTATCAATGTTGGATTGAGAGGGCATGACTCTGCTTTAAACTGTGATTGTATTGCAGATTTAATTGAAAACAGTCGTGATTTCTGGGGGAAATTATTTGAAGCTTGGAGAGCAGCATATTGCATTTGAAACAAACAAAAATACGAAGTAAGATTAGAAAACCTGTGGTGAGAGTTTGTCCTTCAAGCTGCCAAGTTCTGTTGCCCAGAAATATGCAAGTCCCCTCCCTATGTTATAAACACTCTCTGATCTCTCTGGTAGAGCATTTCAATAGCTTCTCAGTAATAATAATATTGTCCATACAATTTCCATCTTAACATTAGTCATTTATGAATATTCATACGGTGATAATTTATGCATTGCAGGTGTCTAATTTATCTGCTGCTTGGAAGTGTTTGGCGTCCATTTAGCATGCACGCACATATGTACTGTACTCTGCACTGCAGTTTCCCCCGCTATGCAGTAACTGAGGATAAATTCTATTGATTTTATATCACAGGTTATGATACATGCACTACTGCTGATTCGAAAGATTTGTGCATTTTACTTTCTTCCGGATCGATTCATTTTGCCATATTTTTTTCCCCCCTGCAATGTTCGAAAGTGGCTTTGGGCTTATAAATGTCGTGAAGAAGCATGTGGTGAATCCTAAGGATAGTTTTGCGACTATGAACACAATCGCGTAAAAGGGATTGGGCATGGGGCAGGGGGAGTTACCAGCAATAAAGTATTTAATTACTGTTTTAATCGTTGTTTGAGTTTTTGCGCAATACTACATCAATTTGACTTATGGTGGTCACATAGAGGGAGTGTATGTTGTATTCACTTTGTTAAAATCTTTAGGTTTAATACAGTATACTCCAGGAAGAATTCTCATTAAAAGGTTCGGAAAGAATTCGTTCGCCTCAAAGCTACCAGTATGCCTCCAAGTACCTATAAGTTTGCCCCCAAGTACCTATAAGTTTGCCCCCAAGTACCTATAAGTTTGCTCCCAAGTACCTACCAGTTTGTTTACAAGTACCTACCTACCAGTTCTGTACTTACCAGTTTGACCCCAAAATTTATGAATGAAACTTGATGATTTTGTGCTTGCTACAAACTTTGACCAGCAATGCGTTTTTTTTTCTGTGACTTTTTTCTTCTTTTTACTAATTAATCTAGTACTAGCTATAGTAGTAACTATATCGAGAAGTACTGTTTTTGTTGTTACAGCTTCTTTTTTTGTGAGATTTTATATGTGGCTGATATGTCCATAATCTGAAGCTGTACATTTTGAGTTGAGTGAGACTGCATGCTCTAGCCGGTCACTAACTACAGTAACTGCAAACAGCCTAAGCACTGTAGCAGAAACATGATATTACCAACTCTGAGTGGGTTACACTACCTGTAGTACCTGTATATATATATATATATGAATATATATATATATATATCTATATGTATCTATATGTATATGCAACCCTACCTGTGTTGTATGCTCTATCTAGCTTGCAGGCAATCTCCATCTAGCACTCTCTGTGTCTTTGTATGATTGGTTTTCTAGTCACTCCATACCCAGTTTGAATGTGAATTAATGAAGTCCACAGTCTGAGTGTTTTGAACGTAGTAACGGTCTGTGAGCTGGATAGCATGTCATCTGTATTGAGTTGCTGCCATGCATGCCCTCGAAGAACCCATAGCTAACAGCGCTTGACAAAGCATAAAACTAGTGGGGTTAGTCTGACGGAGGATTCTGCCAAAACTCTAGTCTAGGCAAAAGCCACGCAGTTTTGCAAACATTGGATGTCTGCCAGTGTTTGCAACTGTGGTAGAAGAAAGCTACAATGCAAAACTGCAGTTTTTGCAAACTGTAGAGGCTGCAGGTCAACAAGGACAATTGTTCTAATTGAAGCGTGACCATACACTTATGGGGGACCATTTCCAGAGGGGTTCATGCAGTTCACAAGGCATTTGATTTAGAAATTTTAGGAGGTATAATATATATATACTACGCTGGCTAAATGTTGGTACCCATGCATTTACTCCCTAGAATTGTTGTGCTTGATCGTACGCAACGTGTTATCGAAGGCTGTGCTACAGATATTGTGACAATTGGTTTACCTGGTGGGTGGTGGCACTGGGGTTGAATGTGTCTTCAACTTTTGGCTGCTCAGATTGTTGCCAGACTCCTCCATACTGCATAATCTGTCTCATATCGTTCATTGTGTTGTATGTTGTTATTGTTTTGCATGTCTTGCAGGTCTGTGGTTGCAGCAAGGAGCAGTATTACGACCTCAAGCACCGTGTGGAGGAGAGCAAGCAACGGATCACTCTGATGGAGAGCGAGTTTCTTCAAAACACCCTCTACACAGAGAATGAGCTGGAAGAGACCAGAGATGAGCTCAGGCTCCTCCAACAGAAGTACAATGCGTAAGTTACATTGAGCTCAGGCTCCTCCAACAGAAGTTACATTGAGCTC
>JAODAG010323997.1:0-11378 GCA_027574785.1 Orphnurgus asper | reverse complement strand
ATATATACATGTATATACATATATATATATATAAATATATCTAGTTCTGGGATACCGCAAAAAAGAAAGCCGATATAGGTACCTTCAATTTCTTTTCAATTTTTAATATTTTTAGATACGCCATGAAAATCATAGTAGAACACAAGGGACACACCTGCCTGAAGTTATGGCGTTGATATCATTTGATGGGGGATCTATAGTATCGTTGCAAATTTAACGTGTGCCTGAGATTGCATCTTTGAAAAACCTGTATCACAACGCAAGCAGTTGCTGTGCTATTTGAGCGTCCAACCATCAGGCCAGTTTTCTACCAGCCGAGTGATCTTAGTGCAGCCTTATAAATAAAGAAATAAATACGTAAAGACGGCACCGAAAGTGGATTTTAGTCGCCAAGGTAACATATGCCAGCCGGAAGATGTATACGTCGTGAACGAAGACAATTACGGGTGCACCGAGCGGAAAAGGATGAGGAGCAAATTCAATAACTGTAAGCGAGAGATTGCGGTGGCTGCGGATGTTGAATTGTGGACGACAAAAGAAAAATGGGTCGTGCTATACGATTACGGTCTGTTGCGACCCTGAAAGCAGAAAGTGGTAACGAATTCAGCGGTAAATAAATAATATGCCACGAGAACTGTTGTAGAGACCCAAATGTCTATCACTACCAGCAAAGCTGCATAGGACATGTTATCTATAGAGCTAGATGTCTAACACTATACCAGCAAAGCTGCATAGGACATGTTTTTGTTTATATACAGACCAGTGTTTATATACAGACCAGGTGTCTAACACTACCAGCAAGAAACTACCTATGACATGTTGTGTTTAATATCTAACACTATCAGCAATACTGCGTAGAACATGTTCGAGAGATCAGATATCTAACACGATACCAGATATATATCAATATCATATAGCAAAGCAGCATGGGACATTTTGTGTTTAGAGAGACCAGATATATACCACTATCAGCAATACTGCATAGAATATGTTATCTATAGAGAGACCAGATGTGTAACGCTATCAGAAATACTGCATATGACATGTGTTTAGAGAGAACAGATATCAAACACTACCAGCAAGGCTGCATAGGATATGTTGCGTGCAGAGACCAGATATCAATGAGGGGGGGTGGGCAATTGTTCAACATCTGTCAAAAACTGCCCACATTATCACGTGCGGCAAAAAAAAGCCCACCGCAAATTATAATAAAAATATTCCAATCTATTCAGCCACACAACCATAATATCAACATATCGCAAGTAATAGTTGAAATCTAAATCGATCTCCTCATTCCAAGTCTAAAATTATTAAGATGATCCAAAGAAGAAAAAGAAGAAAAATTCTTAGCTAATTGTTCCTATCTTGTGCACAATTTTGTGCAAAATCTTGGGGGAAGGCATATATGCCTATCAGAAAACTTAAGCTTTTCACGTCGTTCTCGGAAACGTTCTAAGGCCACGTTTCGAATTCATTCCCGTACGCACCTCTCGTCTCGAACGGACGCAGATTTGAACCAGCTACTTCCAACGGGGCAAGCTTAACCCGCAATGCGACCAACTTCTGATCACCCGCAAACGGTACTCCGGTGCATGCAGTCATTGTTGTAAAAAAAAAAACAGAATGGACCGGGCACGGCATGCATGGCGTTCAATTTGAATACGAGGCGAGCTTATATTTTAGAACGTAAAGGGTACTTTGCTTAAACCAATAAAGCACTTTCTCGGTTCATACGAGACGATAAGCACGCAAAGTCAGCTGCGTAACCTAATCCCGCAAGCCGACATTTTGAAGTAGAAAAAAACCAAAAAACAAGGGTGCAGAGCAATTTCCGTTTTTTCACGGGGAAAAAAAGACGAAAGAAGAATTTGCAGTAACACGTACCTTCTCCATAGCTTGCACGTTACTAGCATCGTGAAACAAGTGGATGTTTACCAAGTCAAATGTGCTGAAGATTAAAACAATAGAAGGAAAAGACACTGAAAATGCTTGTCTGTCTAGGTGACTTTACGACATAACCAAAAAAAAAGTTTATGTTTAAGACTTAACTTTTAAGTCGGAAACTTTTTGTGTGACTCGAAAAGTTAATGTTTTAACCACTTAACTTTGGATCAAAAAATTTGACTTGTCGCAATTGTTGATGAAAATTGCACCATATCAGCAGTACGAAGTAATAAACGTATCAGATTTAGGTAAACGGGGGATTTCTAGACCTTTCATTACCCTGACTGGCTGACGGCCAGTAATTAACGAAAGGGATTAACTTATGCTGCGGTTGATTGGTTTTTAGAGCCCAATTAGTTCTCCTCGGGTGGGTTTTTCTTAATGACCGGGGGACAGCACTGATCTGTCCGGTTTAACACAATTTGACACGATACATGATATCGGTGGGCTACATTATATAGCCGAGTCAGCTAGGTTTCTAAACCAAGAGATGATATTGGTTGGCTACATATATAGCCGAGTCAGGTTTCTAGACCAAGAGAGATCCCAATCGGGGGGGATGTAGCCATGCAGGAAGATCCAAGTACTGGTTCATATTTGTGCAGTGGAAAAAACAAAAACAAGAAGCAACAATGAAACAAGGAAAAAAAAAAGACAATAGGGATGAGTTCTACCGCCACACTAAAGGAGTATATACTTACATATTCTCTAACCTCCACCGTGTCCTGAGGTAACCTTTTCTGGACCATTTGACCTAGGTCATGCGGGAATTTATAAAAAAAAAACAAGAAGAATATGTATGTTGTATGATTCTCCGTTACAGATGTACCAAAAAACAATTCTCTGAACCTTTTAGTTGTTATTTAAATAAAGTATGTACCATATACAAGTAAAATGTGTACATGAAAATGAAATCCACAAGAAGGGATATTGGATACATGACATGAACATCCTTCCCAAACATCAACATCATTTTGTGCATAATCTTCTACACGCTGTATAGTTTACACAACGGCGAAACGGCTCCATGCACAGGTGAAAATAATATTTGTCGCTTAATTATGTTCGCAGAGTATCTCGAGAGCGTATACAGTCTATGGAAGAGACTCGTCCTGTTCTCGACACAGGACGATACTTTATGAATTAATGAGACAACACCTGCAGTTGTAATAATCATCTTGAAATGAGGAAAAGAACCCTTTTTTACCTCCGGGAAGTAATGTGGGGGAAACCTTTCCTTGACGTGCGTGGAGACGCCTACCAGGTTGCCCTGGTGAATGTTTCTGCCCGATAACGCCCTGTACTTGCACTCTGTAAATGAAAGAGAAAGAGCCATGCATATGCAGCAACTACAGTAATTGACGTTACCAAGTTACATTCAGTAAGTTGACGCCTAAGCAGAATTATCGCTTCATCCTGTTTGCATTTTCTCCCTTCGAGACTTATTTCACGTTGAAAATAATTGTTTTCATTTTTGTTGGCTTTGTTTTCTTCTTTACTTGTTTTTCTAGGGAGGGGGAGGCATTTCTGCCTGGGATGGGATAAGAGAGATTTGTCCCATCCCTTCCATAGGGCAGCAGGAGGAGATCTACCTCCCACTTTTATCTTTTTGGTTGGGATGGTCAGGCCAACCTTATGCCAGAAACCCCCCCCAAAAATGCATTATATCTATATTTTGTTAATTATGTATTTAATATGTTGATTTTATTCAAACTTGTTATTTGTTTATAAATCCCCCTTCAATTTAAAACCTACGGATGATTATAGAAAACTTCACATACATACTTAACATGCATACTATCTATAACGTCAGTGAAAACTCGTTTCTGAGATTTTCTTGATTTTGTTACAAAGAAAACACACCGTGTAACGACATGCGATCAGTAAACTGAAGCCAAATGTGCAAGTTTGAAGATTGTAAATTAATTATATTGCATTACATTCCAGTATAAATCGAATATTTAAAAAAAAAAGGAGTACGAAACACAATTAAAGCCGTAACACTTTATACAGCACATGAAAGGAAAACATGAAAGAAATCATTAATGAATACATGGCACGTTAAGATTATCACTCATGTTAATGCAATAAAGATTAACAAACGACTTTCTAAAAATCTCTCACAGACGAAGTAAATTGCAATAACCGGTTCAAGTTCACATAACCAACTTTGGATATAATTCTCGGGTTCCGGTTTAAATTGGACCCATTTGACGCACACATTTGGACTGAAATTAACGAGGCAAATTTTTTTTTTTTTTACAACCAGGAATGAGCAATCCATCCTCCCTGTCAATTTACCTCAAAAATGTTCGAAAGTGTCGTATAAAATATCAGATGGCCAGACGATTGGGAGTAAAGAAGCATTTTTTGAATGTATAGTTTCTTACCTTTGAAGTCGAAATACTGGACGTTCTTTACAGAATTGTGTACAAAATAAATATTGCCCAGGGCCTGGAACAAATAGTAGAAAACAACAGAAAAGTGAAATAAACTTGGGTCGAATGAGATGAACTAGGATATATATTATTAACGAATTCTGTTTGCCAGCATTATAGTAGAGTGGACTGATCATTGGTCACCACAAAAGACAAAAGTAGCAATAAGGTTATATATTTTAATAATAATTAATAATGTCTAATAGCTGAATAAGTTATATGCAGTATTATAATATCATGATACATTACTATAGTAATAATTGCAATTTTATAAGGCAGCAGACAAAATATGCAATCAAAGTATATATGCTAGAGAGTCCATAGTTCACATAAGATCAAACATGCAACGCCAGAGACTTTATGATCCTGTAAGCTTGAACTGTAAACTTTGTAAAGCACTCGAGACTTGACACATCTTACAGTAATAAAGTTGGAGCATGACATTAATGGGGGGGGCTGCATACTGTATATTGCAAGCAATCATGACTTAACACTTCCATTCAATAGGCTAAATTACACCCCCACCCCTCCCCCAAAGGATGTAAAAGCTATGTATTCACCAGGCTGAATTTATAAACCTCATTCAAGTGTATAATACAGTAGGCCTATATTATATAGTAGTGTCCATAAAAATAAAGAAATAAATAAGAATAAAAAAATAAATAAAAAAAATCTCACAGTAAAGCTATTATCCAGGGTGAAGTCTTCGTCCAGAAACATTGCAGCCCGGTCGTATTCCTCCAAGCAAGGACTGTGTAGCAAATGACTGTAGGTAAGGACGTACGCGTAAAGAATATACTACCAAGAGGCTTTCGGATATTGCATGCACTCAGTTCTAAATGGCATAATTCAAAACGCTAGGATATATATAACAGTACGCTACAATGGTCAGGATGCAAGCAAGTATATATAAGAACACATCCTTTTTTTTAATAATATAAGAACACATCCTTTTTTTTTTAATTCTTCAAGCTTCTCCGCGGCAGGATTTGAGCGGGTATAAAAAAAAAAAGTCCGGACATTATCCTTCGCAGAAGATTTGCGATAAAAATCGCAAGATAATTTGACATTTCGAGAATATACAATTTTCCAACCTAGCTAATTTACATCATTGTCGTTATAAAATATCAGTTCGTCAGTTATGTGAGTACAACATGACACATTATACGTGGATATCATCATGTAGGGGGAAGCTATAGCTAGGTTATAGGGTTAGCAGCTAGGAAACTGGCTATGTTTATTGTGTTCTTTGGTTTGACATGTTTGTAAATCAATTGATAAATTGAGTAATTATACGCTATAAATTTGGAACGGGAACATTTTACCGCATATTAGCCGCTGTAGTAAATGCATGTAGCTCCACTCATATCAGGGCTGGACATATTTTGAGAACATGCAGTCCAAATTTGTGATCTTAGCTGGAAAACTAGGCAGCCACCACCTCCCCCCCCCAAAAAAAAAACTTATAATAAATATGTAAATGTAAAGAAATAAAACAAATATATAATAAAGGCTTAAAGAAGATAAAAATAAACAAAATTAAATAAAAATCCCCCCAAAATAAACACCATTGTAAATTGGAATGACAGTCATTACTGCATCCCGTAGAATTGATAGAATTAGTGATAAGGACTCACGTCAAATTTTATCACGGTCAAGTTGTACACGACCTCCTATTGCGGCAAATTACTAGATAAAAAGCTTCATATATATATATTAAGACTTTAAAAATTTGATTATTTTCCCCCGAATCTTGATTATATTGATATAAGCATCGACCTCTGTTTCGAAATTGTCCGGCATCTCCACCGTCGACTCTCGCCGCACAAGAAACAACCAACGATGCAGTATCGCCGAGGGGCATATATACACAGCAATTAATTCCATCAGAACAGCCCCATGCACTTACAGAGCCTGTTAATTCATGATGCATTAAAACGAGGGTCGAACCACATGAGGCCGCAGCCGAAACGCACTTGAACAAAAACCTCATAGAGGTTTCCGATGGATGGACCTAGCTAGCCATGTACGAGGTATATACTTCCAAACTGCATAGAATGTATATAACTCACGAGAGGGGGGGGGGTTTTGTCATCAGCAACCACTTGCCGAACCGGCCATCTCATTGCAAGAATATATCGGAGGCCTTTTTTTGAGGAAATTGCTAGCCTCTTGAAAAGTAGAGTGTTAACATTACTACATTCAAATGATCTCACATTTTTGTTTACAGTGTGTGCTACCATATTCTGATATTTGTCATAGATACCATATCTCCACCACTTTTTTGCATTGTCTATTATATACTGCTGTATACTGTTACAGTCCTGAGGATTACGTTGAAGTGAACACAGATGTTCGTGCTATTTTGGGATAAAATATCCATCCGTACTCTCTACAGTTTATGCTGGCTATAATTACAGTACACAGATAATTTTCTACAAAGGCATGCACTATGTAAACTGTGTCTTTGCATAGTATGTTACTTCATAGAACATTTGCTGGTACTAATTGCTAATAATAAAACATCATACATCACTATATAATACTGGAACCTACAATATCAAACCATCACATTGGAAACAAAATATCTGAAATCTGTTTAAATGAAGTTTCGAAGTAATCAACACCGAGTAATAATCGAGCAAGCTTATTAATGTTATTAAAACAAATTAATTACAGCTGATAATAAACTATGCTGCTATGGAAGCTGCTTTCTTCCAGTGCATTCAGAAAGATGGTAGGTTTTCATTCTTGTAAACTCTGCCATACTAATCCATAAAACAAAGCCCCTCAGGAGTCGTAAAATACATCCTGCCTGCCATAGATTAGCCCACTGTTTGGATAAATCTTCTCCACATCACGCTGTCTTGACAATAACAACAATAGTCACCAACGCCACATCTGCTGGCAGGCTGTGGGTCAGTGTTTGCTTTATCAATCAGGGGTATAACTGAACCTGCTCTTGAAAGGCGTTCCGGCCCGATTTTGTTATCAAATCGACGACTGTGATGTAGACAGTATAGTCCAAAGGAAATGTTCACGAAATGATACTCTAAGTGGCAGCTCCCTGCTCTAAGTTTCATAAGACACTGTGGATTTCAAATGTCTATCCAATCAGTCATCATCACTATAGATCTGGGAGAGGCAGTCTTGGCAAATTTCTGCCCAGACAATAAATATAGACTTAACAGGAGTGGGGTTTTTTACTGATTTACTGATCCATCTCTTAGTATACTGTATTTGCTCACATATATAGTTATATATCATCCCTTACTCATAAAACATTCACATATGCCCTCCAGTTGTCTGATACTCCGGTGCTCAAAGTATTAGTGGCCCCAGAAGACTGCAATGCTAATTCATAGTACTGTATACCTATCAGAAGACTACAATGTTAAACTTACAGTACCTCAGTAGACAATGTTGAACTTACAGTACCTTTGAAAAGACTACTATGTTTAATTTACAATACCTATCATAAGACTAAAAAAAACTTATAGTGCCAATCAGAAGACTGTAAAATGTACAATAGCTATCAGAAGATTACAATGTTAAACTTACAGTGTTAAACTTACAGTACCTCAGTAGACAATGTTGAACTTACAGTACCTTTGAAAAGACTACTATGTTTAATTTACAATACCTATCATAAGACTAAAAAAAACTTATAGTGCCAATCAGAAGACTATAAAATGTACAATAGCTATCAGAAGATTAATGTTAGACTTACAGTACCTATCAGAAGACTACAATGTTAAACTTACAGTACCTATCAGAAGACTACAATTTTAAACTTACATTACCTATCAGAAGACTACAATGTAAAACTTACAGCACCCATCAGAATTCAACAATATTAAACTTATGATACCTATCAGAAGACTATAATGTTAAACTTAAGATACCTCAGTAGACTACAATATTAAACTTACAGTACATCACTTGACTACAATGTTAAACTTATCGTACCAATCAGAAGATTATACTTACATTACGTATCATACGACTATAAACTTGCAGTACTGTACCTATCAGAATACAACATATTGTTAAAGTTACAGTATCTATCATAAAACTACTTTTGTTAAACTTATAGTACATATCAGAAGACCACAATGTTAAACTTACAGTACCTATCAGAAGACTACAATCATATTAAACTTACAGTACCTATCAGAAGACTACAATGTTAAACTTACAGTACCTATCAGAAGACTACAATGTTAAACTTACAGTACCTATCAGAAGACTACAATCATGTTCAACTTACAGTACCTATCAGAAGACTACAATGTTAAACTTACAGTACCTAGCAGAAGACTACAATCATGTTAAACTTACAGTACCTATCAGAAGACTACAATCATGTTAAACTTACAGTACCTATCAGAAGACTACAATGTTAAACTTACAGTACCTATCAGAAGACTACAATCATGTTAAACTTACAGTACCTATCAGAAGACTACAATCATGTTAAACTTACATTACCTATCAGAAGACAACATATTGTTAAAGTTACAGTATCTATCATAAAACTACTTTGTTAAACTCATAGTACCTATCAGAAGACTACAATGTTAAACTTACTATATATTACCTTAGACCATAAACTTATAGTACTGTAGCTATCAGGTACTACAATATGTTAAACTTACAGTATAGCTACCAGAAGACTACAATGTTGACCCGGTGTACAATACGTTAAAACGTATAGTATAGCTGTACCTATCAGAACACAATGTTAAACTTGTATTACCTAGCTATTAGAAGAATCAACAGTACCTATCATCAAAACATTACAATGCTATTGATTAAAGTCTTAACTTCAAAAGTGAAATATTAACTTCGCTTGGAACTTGGAAGGATATACAAACAATCTTTTTTCTTCAAATTTGAACAATGTCTTTAGGTTTATATTTAAAGCATATACACCTTTCAAGTTCTTGTGCGATAATCACAAGGAGACCAGGTGAAGCATGAGTGATTTATTAAACCTTAATTCAAGGCTATAAATATGGGCAGCAGACTGCAGCAAGGCTGAGGCCAACAGTCTAGTAAATCTACTGACATGGGGTATGGAAAATTTCATTCATCCCAGGGTGATGGCCGGACACTATCGTAATCTATACCAACCGCTTCATTCGTTGTAACAGTTTTTAAAAGCGAAACCATATGGGCAGCTTGAATTATTCCAATATTCCCTGTACGAATTCCAAAACAAAACCTGTGCAATGACTCGATCCTTTGGACTTTACTTGCACACACTTAGGGAATTTTCTTTGTAAAATTTTTTATCCACAACTTGTGTCCAGGACCAACCATAAACTTTCCCAAGTATATGTGGTTCTACTACCTAAATGAAACAATTTAGTTGTAAGTTCTCGTAGTAGTGCAGTACCTGTATCTTACACATGTCTACGGTACAAAAATGTTGGAAAATTTAGTTAAATTTAGTTGAAGTTACACCTACGCAGCAGCGGGCGTACAACCCGGAACAATTAGCCATGCGTGGGATCGAAACGATTCTGTATACCTATTATATAGCCAGCCATACTGCGTAGTCTGCAAGTAACCCATACCGTCGATGTTTTCATACAAATAAACGTTTCATGACGTCACGACGTTACGTAGATATATATACTAACACACCCATGTACGCACGTATCCTATATTTGAGGTGGTCTCATACTTGTACATGAAGCATGTACACCCCCTTAACCGGTCGTATATACTGTATACGTACGATCCACGCATCAAAAAACATGGTTTTGATTGCCGCTCGTGTTTACTTTACTCGATTTCAATTACCGTCGATTTTGCCAGATCGTATACGTCTGCATCTGGTACGTTGTAGTGAACAAACTTCTCCCCGGCGGCCACTTCTACCAGCATTGTAATAAAGGGAATTGCGTGTCTTATGGTACTGATAAACAATCAACACCAACAGGGAGGGGGGGGGGTGGTGCTGAACATTGCTTGCATATCCATATCCAGTAAATCATTTAACATCTTTCTGACTCGTGACAACCTGAAACCGGGCATTACATATGTTCGTGGGGAATAATTACCTTGGCTGCTATATATTACAGGCTGTCGTGGTTGCAGGCTCAAACAGTAGCATTTGTAGAGGAGAGTGAATAGAGTGAATAGAGTGGATACTATAGTGTGAATAGAGTGGATAGAGTGACACTGGCATTTTAATTTCTCAGTCGTTTCATTTAAAAACTGTTCCAAAGTGTCGATCAATATAACCTAATCGTCGTGTGGAGAATGTCACCGGGACCCGATCACCCCCCCCCCTCCCTTTCCAATTCCCAACGACACTGTTTTCTTTTGTTAGCACCAGGGTTGCTTGATTTAATCAACGTTTGATTTAAACACGGACTTAAATCGCGATTTAAATCAAATGATTTATTTAAAATCACTCTTTTAGATTTGTTTTTATTCTTGGAAGGAAACATTGATTTTAAAGTCAATTTAATTATTGGAATCGACTGATTCTACCAAATTCTTGGTGCTAAATGGGCAGGGTGGTATTTGATCTGATATAGTGACAGATGATATTGAAGTAGATAATGGAAGTGAGAATCATTAGAATGCACTGTCCTTAGAAGAAGCAACTTTGTTCGAATAGAAATGGGTGGAAAAGTGGGGTAGATGGCGAAGAAACCTCCCCCACCCCCTTCATCATGGCTACGTATCCGTGAAATATCTTGTGCAAACGACATCGGGACCACAATGCAGTTCTGCATTCTTGTTTATGTAACGGCCATGCTTTTTACAGTTAGACATATCGACCGGCAGGAAAAATCAATATTTGCACTCGTCCGCCAGCCAAACGGAGCTTCCACAGTTCCAATTAAACTTTGAGGAGATCGAGAATGCTTTGTTTGTTTAAAACACCAAGCAAGCAAGTGGAAACAAGATTAACAACTGTACAATATATATATATATATATATGTATGTATGTATGTATGTATGTATGTATGTATG
>JAODAG010323987.1:0-11378 GCA_027574785.1 Orphnurgus asper | reverse complement strand
TAGGAAGAAACCCCGTCCAGGTTGTGACCGTGGATAAACACCGGCTTTATAAGTTTATAACAATTCCTTCACTTTTCAACCAGTGTCCAAAAGTTACATACGAGGCAGGCATGTACCCATCTATCCCATCCTGCTCCCGGGACTGCCATTTAACGTCCCCATCCGATGGACGTGAGGGTACCATGATCTTTGACCACTTTCTCAAAGACCGAGAGAAGTGAGAGCAACCTATTCATCACCACTGCAGCTGCAGCTGTTATTGCAACACAAAGAACCCATTCAATCCAACCGAACCATCGAACACCAAGGAAGACTTCACCCACCATTTCAAATTTGCAGCTGTGCTGGACAAGTCACGCCTGGGGATCGAACGGACGATGTACATGTGTATGTTGTTACTAGCCTATAATCCCTAACTTACATACTCATGTATGTATCCTATATTTGAGGTCATGCAATACATTCATGAAACATATACCCCTAGATAGTAACACAGCGTAAGGCCTACGCATATGTATATACTGTAACAAGGTAGGACATTCTTATGCCCAAAAATCATTCATGTCCCAATTTTCTCATGAAATTCCAATCAAACATCGCTGAAATTGACGTCACCTGTGTGTAACGTTAATTATCACCTGATGTAAAATTCTCTCGTAGGTAGGAGTAGGACCCTGCCAAAGAAATTTCTGCAAAATGTGATTGATAAATGTACTTGCTTTAAGTCAAGACTAGTAGTAGACTACTCTTTTCTACTACTCATACTAAAACTTTTAGACTACTGTATAGGTTTAAACTGTTAGCTAAATGTCATGGTGATTGGTTTATTTTGCATGCTCTAGCCTAGAGGGACCTACAATATCATTACCTTTCAAATTGCCAGGATGTAATCATAGAGTAAGTAGACTACTCAGTCAGTCAGACTATTAGTTGTGAACGAAGGAACAAATGTTTATGTCACTGTTGCGTTTGTGTTTGCACTAGACCTGAGTGCTAGGTACTTAGATGTACTACTAGAGTACTAGGCCAAATGGTACAGAAATGTTAAATGTCATACTCTTCATATGTGCTTATCTTTCACTGGTTTGCCACTCAGTGATAGGACGACGTTCTAATTGGTTTGGGGGAAATTGTATCGTAGCCTACAATTGAGGCTAGTACGCCATCACCTAGCATGTTTGAATCGCACATGCAAAGGATTGACAAGCAATATTCAATCAGTGAAACTTATATAAGAAACCAATCTGGTTGCCAGGTACTGAGACACTCAAGCATTACCTGCCAGGCTGTCAGCAAGTTTCACTACAAAATTTCACTACAAAATACAATTTTCTGTTCTGCATGACCACCAGTAATGTATACCTTTAATTTCAAACACCTAATGTTAACTGTATAACATAGGCCCTGATCACGGACTAAAGTAAGGAGGGAGTTAATTAAATGAAACAAAATGCTGAAGGTTTAAGTTAGATCATGAAGCTTCATTGCCAGACTTTTTAAAGTTTGGGTGGGGGGTAATAACAGCATAAAAATGTAAAAAAATGTAACAAATGTAAAAAATAGTAATAACAGCATAGTGATGCCTACTACTAGGAGACCTAGTTGTTTAGCTATACCAAATCTCACTTGGGGGGGGTGGGGTTTGACCAATAATTGGGTGGGGAGGGTGGACTTCCAACAAGTCCCGCAAAAAGTACATGTAGAATGTATACCGCCATCATTATTAGCTGTGCAATGTTCTCTTAATCACATTCAATCGTAGCTTTGTGTTCATTTTAAATTTATTTGAATGTTGATGACATAACATACTCTTCTCTACTGTTTGAATCATTTTCTGTTTGGCAGAAATTCAAACTACTCGTGGAAAATCCTGGCAAACATGTCGCCCCTGGATTGGAGGTGACAGCGACGATAGAATACTGCACCGACGAGCGTCAGGACCTTCAAGACATGATTATTCTCCAAGTTGATGAGGATGTTGTTGAGGTTCCCCTTTGTGCGTAAGTTTTCTTTCGTTTTGTTTTCTCTTCCCCCGTTCAGTATGTGGCTAGCTGTTTGCCTGGAAACCGTTAATACAAATGTTGCACGCAAAGAACATTCAGAGGTACCGCTAGTCACAAATGGCAGGTCTTACAACAATTTATGTGGCATCAAAGGAATATTAACAGTTTTGTTTTCAATACTTTAAAAATAAATATCAGAAAATTGAAATAAAAACAAAAATCATTTGATTGATAGTTGGGCAAAATTTTAGCTAATTTTTATTTTTGCAATTACTCATTTCAGTTCTGATTTTGTGAGCAAAATTATACAGAGAATTGGAAAAGGATTCAGCGAAATCTTTTTATAGTTATATGCACAATTTATAGCTTCCTTTGATCGTAGTAGCCATGTTGTTCTTTCCGTAATTATCATTAGTTACAAATGATTACTAATTATCTAATGATTATTTAATTTACTAATTATCTGATTACTAATTACTGATTACTAATTATCTAATGACTAATTATCTAATGATCTATTACTAATGATTACTAATTATCAATTAGTTACCGACAATTGAAGAAAGCAATTTAGAGAATTAAAAATAAATAACAAAATCATTTTGTACTTCTGCAGTGCACAATTTAGCTTGTTTTATTGTAGCCACTATGCACTATTTCAGAGAATTAAATAACTAGAAAAAATAAGAGAATTGAATCAAACAAAAACGATTAGAGAATTGAAATTTCAATACAATTTAGCTTGGTCTTTCTGGGTTGCTTGAAAAGCAGCACATACGGAGAAACAACAACAAACAAAAATGTTATTCCTTGTTATTCCTTGTTACAACCATGTTTATCTTACCTTGAGCGACATTAACTACTGCTATATGGTACACCTAGAGTCTAACTGAGAAGCGTGACAGTGTCACACAGCTGTCAATATAGTGATCAAAGTCTGCCACCCAAGAAAGTGATGAAAGTCACCAATAATGATAGGTTTAACTGAACTTGCAGGTTTGTTGTTAACTTTTATTAGACCAATCGCAATGCAGGATTCAATAATGGAGGGCTGGTAGAATAATTATTAATTGATAAATATTCATGAAAATTTCCTTATGAAACATGAATCAAGTAAGAAATAATAAAATGTAACATAATTCAATATTATGTAATTAATTATTACATAATGAAATATTACATAATGAAATATTACATAAATTCAACATTAAACAGTTAAATATTACATCATTAAATATTACATAATTCAACATAAAATAATTCAACATTACATGATAATTTTATAATGTTATATAATTCAAATAATAAATAAAAACTGCATGTTTTTTATATTTTGGATGACAAAATCAAATAATTCACCAAACACATTTACTGGCAATGATCACACTACTAGGGGTCGTCCTAAGTTTACACCTGATAATCCCCTGTTTTCCCCCCCCCAACCCACATCCCCACATTTTAAATCTCGTTTCCTTTCTGTGTTAAGCTATTGCCCACGTCCTTTGCTGGACTTGGAAGGACCCGTGGACTTTGGTTGCGTGGTCAGGAACTGCAAAGTGCTGTCGAAGGAGATCACTCTCGCCAACCACGGTAGCCTTGCAGGGAACTTCGCCATTTCCTACACGGGCAAAGAACCCGTGGTGATACTGCCGAGGAAGGGAAATCTGAGACCCAACACTGCGCAGACTATAAAGGTATGAATTTTTTTGTGTCGATCAAATGTGGATTGCAATCGATTGCTGACTTCAGTTTGGTTTATTGTCTAGGTAGGAATTCTTACACTTTTAGGGGGGGGGGGGCAAAACACACCAAACGCCTTTGATTATTGAACAATTTGTTTCCATCTTGATTGTGGGAGGGGGATGGGTTTAGTAAGAGTAATAAACTCTTCTACTTCTGCTAAGCATGGTATGTCAAATTCTAGTAACGTTACCTTTCATATAATGTCGGGTAATAACATTGTTTGTTCGTGGTTCTCTTTCAGGTTGAGTTTGTGACAAATTGTGCCGGACTTCTGAATGAAAAAGCAGAGTAAGTAACACAAGATTTCATTCTACATGCATCCTGTCTGTCTGCCTGTCTGTGTCTGTCTGCATGTCTGTCTGTCTGTATGGAATGTTTAGCTTCCAAATCAATAACCTTCAATTGAAGCATACAATAAACAGACTTTTTACAGTAGTTGTTCATTTCATGGTTACTTTGGGGCATGTTTTTCACTTTTCTAATTTGACCATTGCAACTTTTTACCCCTTATAGATTTTGATATTATAAACTATCATTTAAAAACACCAAAATAGTCCAAACATAAATACAGATACTTTTTAAGGATAAATTATATTTCATCTTTTCAAATGTTAGCCACTCTTAAATTGCCATAATTTGTTACTAACTTGTCTGAAGTAGAGAGTCAGGCTGTCTTCCACCAATGGGAATTTCTTAGGAGGTTTGTCAATCAGCAGCATATTACCATGACGTGAAGATTCCTCTAGATTCTTTTTAAATCAATTCTTTCTCTAGAGAGAGAGATTGGGGGGGGGAGAGTTTTATGACATCAATTTAAATACCAGGGAATCCACGTGAACTTGGTTGGCATAGAGCAGGAACTACGTCCTTCTTTGAAGTTGTCATTATAGAATCCTGCATGACACAGGAAGCCTGCAGCCCAGAGCATTCTTTGTTTATATCTGTCATCAGCCATCTCCAATCCGGAATGGCTATCATGGAGGAAACCGCATGAACTTGGTTGGCATAGAGTAGGAACTACTTCCTTGTATGAGGTTGGCATTTTAAAATCCTGCATGACACAAGGAAGCCTGCAGCCCAGAGCATTCTTTGTTTATGTCCAATCTGTCATCAGCCATCTCCAGTCCAGAATGGCTATCACGGAGGAAACCGCATGAACTCGGTCGGCATAGAGTAGGAACTACTTCCTTGTATGAGGTTGCCATTTTAGAATCCTGCATTACAAGAGAAAGCCTGCAGCCCAGAGCATTCTTTGTTTACATATCCCCAGACTGGAACCGGCTATTACGAAGGAAACCTGCATCCATCATCTCCACCAATCTTCAAATGGCTTAATTATTAAGGGAAATTTATTGCAGTACATGTGACCTTGTGAACAATTCACTACACACTGTCTCGTTTTTGTGAAGATATTTTTACCCGAGAGATGCAGCCTGTTCTTACAATTCTCCGCGGTCATTTCCTTGGACACTGCTTGTTTTATGGATTAGTATTGAGGGGGCTAGGGACTGGGGGAGATCAATTTATATGTATTCTTTCAAAACGTTTCCCCGAATTGTTTTAACAATGAATGTGATTCATTTTCCAATTCCTTTCATTAGAGTCATGTTGGAGGGGCAGGAGCCGTCCACCCTCGAGATAAAGGCAGACGTCGCCGATTTTTCCTTGCATTTGCTCTCCCCCGAGAGCGGACAGCAGATGGACTGCGTCCAGTTCGGCTGTACATACTATGGGACGGACAAAACGCGGGCCGCCGTCCTGTACAACAACAGCCCGGGCGTGGTCAACTTTGTGACGGTTCTTCACGAAGAGGTCGAGGGTACGGAAGCAGTGAGTTCACTCGCGCATGGATTGGATCGTTCGTCCGTTATTGGATACGTAATTTGCAAACGTATAATCGATCATGTAACGTTTACTGAATAAGAACTGTCTGCACGTGGCCGTTTGTGTACACGTGGCTGTACACTATCACCGCCTCGTTTTTCACAACTTCCACGGACGGTGTGCAAGTTTGTTTAACTCGACTGACGCGACGTTTAACTCGGGGAACACCTGTCTCTGTCCGTGTGACTTCAAATCATAAAACTGTTGTAACAGTTAAATGAGCTGTACGCGATCGACAGAGAGCTATCGATATGTCAAGAACTGATCGATTATCCCAGTTTGCACTGCAGAGAAAGAGAGATTAATTAAAACACTGGATACTCATTCACTGACCAGTGATTTGCCTTGGCAAATACTGGCTCACAAGGTCAGGGGCTGTGGCAATATATTTATTTCTTGACAGTTAACAAATCCAGGACTGTGGGTGGAAACCCAGATTTGTCCTTCCCAAGACTAAACCTGATGGAAGCTAAACAGCCATCTTGAAATCCCACGATAAAGTCGGGATTTTGGATAATCGAAGGGAATCATGGCATGGAGAAAATGTATTCTAATTAGTTTTGTAAACCCCCCAAGTCGAGCATTTGTGGGTTCGATAGTGCAGATGTCACGTCTACATTATGTGACGACACAGGACGAATTACACATTTATCAGAGTACAGCAAAAGTCATGGTCAGCAAGAACCGTTGAAGGCTACTAGTGTGCTTGATGGAGACCAAAGCTTGGAATGAATTAACAACAAAACAAAGTCAAGCGGCCGCTATGATAGAAAGTAAACAAAGCCGTCCTATGCGAATCGACCTCGAAGTAGCATAAGTTTGACTTATTTATAGAAAAATTCACTCCCACATGCAGACTGTGGCACAGTACCAGTATTCAATACTTTCAAGTAGATTCTACAACAAAAAACAAGTGACCCACACATACACCCGACCTACGACAGAGATTTAGAGATTACTATTCAAATTCAGAGCACTGATTTACATATTAAAAGCTACGATATAGTAATAGTTGAACGGTGGAACCACCCACAACTTACTCTTATAATCCTTGCCATGGAACGTGTCATGAAACCCCAGTTACATTTATTTGTTTGCCCAGATGTGATCATATATCTGCATGTTACAAAGATGGCATCGTACAACACATGTCACAATATAGCGATGTCAGAAGTGTGTCTCCCCGCTTGGACAATACGTCACTTACGTCAATTACTACACTGTATCTCTAAACGCAGCAATTTATGTCAAGTTTGTCTCTTTCACCATGCCATAGCTGAGGCCATGGAGTATTTGTCTGCATCACCGCTCGATAAAACGTCTCTCTATCCAAAAATTTAAGTGACGTCATTGGTCGTTAGCAGGGATGTACCCGGGGGAAGGGGGGTGTGGGCAGTGGGAGCAACCTCTCCCCCTCCCCCCGCCAATGCTGCTATTAAACAGGAAATCGTTGCAACAATGCGAGAAAACAGACGTCTACCGGGACGTCAGCTCTTACTAAGAGCAGTTTGGCCCCAAAATTTCAATTTCTTGGCTATTTTACCATGATTTTGGCATGTTCTTCCCATTTTAATTTCCTGGCTACATCCCTGGTAGAAATTAGCAACCCTAGTTGAAATGTAAGGCAGCCTGATACTATATAGTCAGCTAGACTGTCGTACGAAATGTTAACATCCATTACTATAACTATAACCGTAACTATTACCTTGATCAGTTTAGTATTACTTTATTCGCATAATTCTTCCCGAGAGTATACTACACAAATTGATATGTGATACACTATATGGTTTTGTATTAAACATGGACATACACTCCAAATAAACTTTTCAACGGTGCAGCCTACAGATCTGCAGCTGTGTTATATGTGTACTTTATTTTCATTGTGGCCGTAATGCACGCATATCTTTTCTCTCTCTCTCTCCGTCGTAGGGAGCCGACTTCACCAAGTCCACCATGCGCACCGTTTCCCTCAAGGACAGCTTCATCAAATCCAGGAGCTGTACCAATTCCTTGAACTCCCTCGTGACGGCCTTGCCCAACCAAGGAGTCCTGCAGCCCTACGGCAAGCTCCCCATCTTCTTCCGCTTCAGCCCGAGGTACAACCGCAGCAAACAGGGATGGAAGGGGACGTCCCGGCCCCCTCCCCGACAGGACTACGCGCTCTTCATGAACGTCACAGCGGCGGGGAGCGGATTTGAAGGCGGCGACAGAGCGCAGGATCACCCAGGTAGACCACAGTTTTGACAACGACCACACCTTCGCAAATGTTTAATCCGCGGGGGGAATATTTTGCAGACGAAAACCGGTCGTCGCTCTTCAGATTGTCTGCAAAATCGGTAGTACTGTCGCGATCGCCACATTTCATCCATTAAGGCCGACTAAATGTTCAATTCAAAGCATATGCGTGGTAGAGGATTGCGAATGCAACGCTTTGGTACAACCACTTCCCCCCCTACGAAATGTCGCTGTTTACTATTTTTTTTAAAAATAGAAAAGAGAAAGCCAATTTGCAATAACCTGTGTAGGAACTACACAATCTATTTGCCTTTTATTTTTTATTTATTTTTTTTACAAGAATTTTTGAATGGACGGTGCGCATGAAATTGCAGACGTTTCATGAGGACAGATGTACATATTGAAAATTCTGAATATAGTACAGGGCCTAACTAGTTTAACAGTAGAACCAACTACTCTTATAATTCTTATAAACCACAGTTATATTTATTTGCAAAGTCTGCACAGAGATCGTGATATCCGTACAAAGCTGACATTGTACTACGCAGGTCACATTATACTGCGATGTTAGAAGTATTGTTTACAAGAAGTTTTGACGGGTTGTGGCACACGCATAGGCAAACGTTTCGTTTAGGACAAAGTGACATGATCATCATCGTCGCATTCCAAAGTTAAACTAAGCCTTTCAATAACAAAAAGAAAACGAGAAGCAACTTTTATGGGGGCATGGTCCTTACACGCGAACGTCGTAGATTATTGCAACGATTTTGTTTTTTTAAATTAAGTTTTCAACGTTTTGATGTCTCAGCAAGGGAATGAGATGTGATGATGGTTTTTAATTATTGATTTGGCATTTTAAACTTTTTAGTAAAAAACTTTATGAAGTCATTCATTTATGGAAGTGGTTGTCCGTTGGCAACTACGGCATGTTACTTAAAAGATTAGTTTTAAATGTTTTGCCCTTATACCATTTCAACCATTTCAATGTGATATCTTTGCGTAAACTTTACGTATGTAGATAATTGCCTATCCCCCAAGCTACTTATATATATATTCTCATGTATGTATATCCTATATTTGTAAAAATATACCTATATCCAGTTTTGGAAAGCTGTTGTACTACAGTATGTACTGTATGTAGTCTGGTGATCCAGTTCTGGTGCTCCTTCCAATCAGAGGAATTGCAAAAAAAACGTTTGCAGTTTTGTTATCGACCTCTCCAGCTTTCAGTTTGGAGGTGGCCCTGACCGGGGCAGCTCTACCGGTACTGCTGGACCTCCTGCCTCAGGCGAGCTTCAACTTCAACGAGTGCCCGATGAACGAACGCATCGATTCGTCGGCCACCCTGCGGAACGACTCCCGGGTCCTCCCCGTCTCGTTCGTCTTCCGACCGGTAGCCCAATTTGCGGTCCAGCCGTCCTCGGGGAGACTCAAGCCCGGCGAATCCATGGACCTGTCGGTGTCCTTCAAACCTAGCCAGTACGGCGACTTCCTCGTCGTGCAGCCGGTGGACGTGCTGGGCCCAGTGGCCGAACCGGAGGGGGAGCTGTCGTCCCCCGTGGGCACCTCCCGGGGGGTCATTCACACAGTCCACGTACTCTTGACCGGTCGAGGGATCTCCGTCGTTAAGAAGAAGGAACCAAAGTTTAACCCAGGTTTGGATATTTTCTAATTCTAAAAGACGTTGGAGGTACTATGGAAGTAGAAATAAAATTCCTCGATAATTTAATGGAGCTTTAATTGTTACAGAATAATGGATAACGGCAAATCCTACCCCAGTTATTTTGTCAAATATGGAGTCAGATTTGGAGTGATGAAAACCACTGATATTTTTACGACATTTGATACGACATAAGTAATTAAATTGGCATTATTTCGTGATTTTATTGATTGGTGCCTCCCATTTCTAGGAAAACAAGAGATTAATGTGCCTTTTCAAAGTCCTGGATCCCACCTCTGGTATTCTCTTCTCTGCCGTATCTCTGATTATCAATATTAAGTCTTAACCATCCCGTGTAGGTATCACCCCTCTGGTCGTCGGCGAGGTGGGCCAATCTGTGGAGGTCAAGGTCGACGAAATGAAGGCCTACGAGCCCAGGGCCGCAGTGCTGGGGGCTCCGTGGACCAAGGACATCCACACCATGAAGTCGATGAGCCTGTCCAGAGATGACCAGGCGCTGGTCGCTTACCCCAACGATCGATGCAGGAGTATCCGGCCTAGCTACAGGAGAGAAGAATACAAGTGAGAGTTATACACAAACTGGAAAAGAACAATTAACGATAGAAAATTTTTTTAGAGGCGTCCTACCCGTTCCGTCCCAATTGACACTTGAACTCGTCCGCGACGAGTGCGACGGTTTGGGGACACTTTGAACGAGTTCCGGACGAGTTTGAAATGCGCTATAAAATGGAACGATCCAAAATGTCCCCCATTGTGACGAGTTGTCAACGACAGCAAGAAAGAGCAGCTTATGGGATTAGAGGCTATAAGGTTGAACGATGGATAGGTAAAAATAGTTTCTGTACGGAGTACGGTAAAGGAACTTCTAACGTGTAGTATTGATTTGTTGAGGTTCGGTAATTGTATACCTAAAATATTCCGACTGATTTCAACAATAGTTTCTCTATGTGTACATACTTGTCTCGCGTACTTTGTACCCAAGACCTCGTCGCTGCGGCAATGAAGCTGTGTCAAATTCATTCCGAAACTAGACATAAATGATGCTAACAATTGCAAGTTCCTAAAAATAATCGAAGAGAGATTAATTCCCGAAACTAATCATTCCAAACATTTTTATAAAAAAAAAAATTGTGTACCAAGCTATAATAGCTTGCCGGAATTTCCCGTCGTGACACGTGTATTGCAATCAAACACATGAAAATGTATGAAACGCCGATCGTAACGAGATGAAGGCACAGGGTTATTGAAGCAAAATCGCGGAACTCAAATCATAATGGAATTTGAATATTCACATGATTGGGGAAGGGGTTATTGATTGGAAACACAAAAGCCAATTGTCGGAAAATTAAAAAGAATACGGGAGTCGCATAAAACGACAAGAAAAAAATATGTCGCTCGAACGAAGTTGCGAAAAAATAACAAAATCGCGGAACTCAAATCATTACGGAATTTGAATAATCACATGATTGGGGAAGGGGGAGAGGATGAAGACACTGGGGTTATTGAATGGGAACACAAAGCCAATTATGGGAAAATTAAAAAGAAAACGGAAGTCGCATAAAACGACAAGAAAAAAATATCAGATGTCGCTCGAACCGTCAAATTGCGGAAATATAACAAAATCGCGGAACTCAAATCATTACTGAAGTTGAATAATACTTGAATGAGGAAGGGGAATTGGGCTGAAGACACTGGGATCATTCATTGTATGGAACACAAATGCCAATTGTCGGAAAATTAAAAAGAAAACGGAAGTCACGTGAAACGACAAGATAAAACATATCGGATGTTGCTCGAGTGAGTAAATGTGACTTCATTTTAAATAGATAAAT
>JAODAG010323976.1:0-11378 GCA_027574785.1 Orphnurgus asper | reverse complement strand
GGAGGGGAGGGAAGGGAGTAGTGGATGCAGTTTCGACCTGCCACTCCGGCGGGGTCTACCGGGCCATCTCACTTTGATAACATGATATTGCCAACTCTCTCTTACACGCAATAAGTGTGCCATGTTTCATGCATACTATAGAAATTAAGAGTATGTGTTCAACAACTCTGTAACGTTATTGTCCAGTTTGTTGGCAGTTTGTTATAATGAAACGGAGCATATAATAATATATATGTGTTGTTGTTTATTTGTGTCACTGCGCGGTCTTGGCTTAACGACTATAGTTATCGTTAGTTCAGTTGCCGTCGTTCTTTCTTGGCCGTATGCGACTCATGACACCACTGACAGAAGGGGGGGGGGTCTACTTCTCTACCATTAAATGTAAGCACATACAAAGAATAATTCGGACGCGGTATAATATCGCACAGTATACGGTAGCTACTTGTCGACTTGTTTATCTGCGTTGACGCGACTCGAACTCCGAACATTATACAGTCATCGTTTTCATTATCAATTCATGTAGTCCCATCCTCATTTCCATAGTTCCAAAATCGAAATCACATATTTCACTAAATTTTTCCAAGAGAAAGGTCGATTCATCCGGGTCGCGACTTCCAGTGAAAGATGGGCATCTGCACCCACAATAAAGCACTATACCACTGCTGGTCACTGTATTTGAGGTGGTCTTACATCAAGTAAATACCAGAACTGCATTTCTGAGGTTCCGATGCCCTGTGTACCGTAATGCGGTATGATACCTATTCATGACGACGGAGGCTTTCTTCACCGTCCCCGTCACACCTTTCCTATCCTTTGAAGAGAAACATCTAAGGGGTATTCACCACAATTAGGCTAATGTGCTTCCGCCCAAGAAGTTCACAGTCGGGAAAAGTGCCCCGAAAAATTGAGTTGAATTCTATGGTATGTTAGCAGAGATCATCATATCTTTGATGATTGGATGTTGTAGAGTATAGGCCTATTCATTAAAGTACAGATCCTGGTGCGAAATTGGGAGGATTTAAGGTGATTTAAATACTTTTAGAAATTCGTTGCAGAAGTGTGTGAATTGATCCACCGAAGCAGTTCTTAGGGGTAGGTTGTAGTATCCTAAACGTTCTCCTCTCCTAGCTCCACGCGGTCCTGACCATTGTTAGCATTCTAGCATATTACGGTACGTCTTAATGAATAACTTGATTAATGAATTAATTGTTAGCATTTGATAAGTCAAGTCATTCATTAATGCTAACATCTCGTTGACATTATTATAGACTGTAATTAGAGAGCGATCAGTTTCAAACTCGTTTGTTTTTATATTTACATATTTAGTCCAATGAATTTAACTGTTAGATTTGGATCGCTTCAACTTTTTTTGTATGTAATAAAAGTTGACAGGAGATGTCGTTGAGATTTCCACACATGCTGGAAAACAAGTTTCATAATTTCATTCGTCCTAAATTGTTTACTGTGCAACTTATGATCAATTGCATGCAGTACGATGAAGAAACCATTCCAAGCTGCCCAATCTTATACCTGTTTACCTGTCTAGTTCGTGTTCATTTAGTAATCTTTAGTTAATAATTACATCCATGTATGCTGTATATTGATCATCGCCATAATTTCATAGTTAGCTCTACCCAGAGAGGAGAATGTATTGTTGCAATACGGTCCTCTCAAGTCATTTTACATTCAAAGAATTGATGTTGTTGATCTCCAGAATTTAAACCAATAGTCAGTACTGTTTCGTCCGCTAGCTATGTCCAACTCCGTAACATTCCATCCTTGGCCAACGTTGTATCGTAAAGGAATAATAAGTATTCGTTGGGGTGTAGGGAACCGTCATATCATTTTCACTCATCATTCTCTTTTTTATCTCTCTTTTTTAACACCATCTGGCTGCACGTTGCCCCCAAATGAAATGTTTTCCTCCATATATGAAAAGTTTCCTCCGATGATGGTGGTATCGGTCCAACAGAGGGGGGGGGGACGTCCAGATGAGTTAATGATGAATCAAACACTCTATCTGAGGATAACGGAATGAAGGTCTCGAGCAAATGAATATTACAGACCTCACATACCATTATCAACAGGCAGGTATATTGGTACCAGCGGACCACAGCCATGAAGGGTAGACCGGTGGCCAGAGATTTAATGCGATTAAGGAAGTACATTCAATAAGATGACGTAATTACCTGGATTACCTGGATGAGAAAAGAAAGGGACGACAAGAGTTAAAATATTTTCGAAAAACCTCCAGAAAGAAAAGTGTCCCAATAAACTTACTAGAACCCGTTAACGTAACTAGTAGTTAGGCCTACTACCTTAAAGAACCTATAAACTAATAGTATACAGGATAGTATATAACTAGAACTTACCGGCATGATGAACCGAGGAAAAATGCGCTTGTCGGCTTGATTTGTATATATGAAGACGTAGGATTATAACGGATATCGGTTTGGCATTGACGCTTGTGTTCGATCGTATTAGTTAATTAACGTACGAAGATCTTCATTTGTTTTTAAAGTTCGGCCATCTTCCTTCTTCATGCTTTGGCGCTTCGATACGAAAAGTTAAGACCACCGGCTGGTTACGAAATCTCATCAACCGCTAACAATACGTTATGTGTCTTCTGGTAATGGCGTGCTAAAACAAAGCCCGTGTGTAAAAATAGGTGGTCGGGAGAAATTCCCCCGCCGCCGCATTTTGTAAAACAGGCAAAAGGTGTTAATTCGCTACCCGATCGTAGACATTTTTGATAAAATGATGGAAAGTAAGGAATAAAAGTAGCAGTAACATTGCAGATTAAGCTTCTTGTCGTCACGTGATACGTACCTTCGAAAGATTCTTCTTATCGCTTACGTAATCGGTTTTTCACTCTCGTTTTTCGCTGGTTTATATTCATACCGGACGTCGGCGGATAAATCTTCTCTAGAATGGCTTGCGTATAGTGTACGTGGATCGCTATAGAAACAAACAAAACGAACTGTTTAGATACTAACACCTGTGAATAAACGTTTCTGGACAAAAATGTATAAAATGTTTCTATTCAACTCAAAAATTATATTCTTAGGAAACTGGTAATAAAGGGAGCGGTACTATACCGTACCTCGTACCATCGTCGGTTACTTCAAAGTACCGGAACGTCTTCATTTATTCGTATATCGTATTCGTAATGGACATACGGCAGTCCAATCGTCAAAGTCGTTAACTGACTAACTCAAATTCGTTTCGTATCTTGCGAAATTCTTCTTTCTTCTTTTCTGTGATTCTTGAAGTTAGGTAGACGCAATCGCCGTCTCGCTAAAACGTTCGTTTGCTTAATTTTTATTACTGATGGAGCCAATCATCTTCGTTGTACGCAACGGTATTAACTGAGGGCGCTGTAAATGAATCTATTTCGTTTGCTTGCGCCATTTTCCGCTCTCTTTTTGTTGTGAGGATGTCGTCTTCGTTCTTCTCTGTAATCGTTTTCAAATACGTTACTCGTAGTGGTTCGTTCCTATAGTTTATCGTACAGTGTATACATGCTAAGTACATCAGGGTGTGTCGAGTCTGTAGAGACCATGTCAGGTACGAACATCAATAATTCAACATTTTCTGGGACTAAATAAACCAGTGGAAACTTTTGGACTTCTGGAGGAGACAAGAAAGGGAATCACAGAGTTAAAATAAGACATGGACATACGTTTCTTCTGGTAATGGCGTGCTGAAACAAAGATGATTCAGTTATGTAAACATAAGTGGTCGGGGGAAAATTTCCCCGCCGCCGCATTTTGTAAAACGGGCAAAAGGTGTCGTAAGTACGGAATAAAAGTAACAGCAAAATTGCAGGTTAAGCTGGTTTTCGTCACGTGATACATACCTTAGATATGATTCTTCTTATCGCTTACGTAATCAGTTTTTCACTCTGTTTTTCGCGGGTTGATATTCATACCGGGAGTTAGTAGATACATCTTTTCCAGAATGGCTGGCGTATAATACCGTGAATAAACGGTTGTGAAAAAAATGTATAAATTGTTTCTATTCAACTCGGTATTTTCTAAGCTAGTACAAAGCAACCGGTTGATTGGCAAATAGTATATTCTTAGGAAACGGAAACGTAAGAAGTGTACTGTACCGTACCTCGTAGCACTGTCGGTTATTTCAAAGGACGTCTTCATTTATTCGTACTAATCGTATTCGTAATGGACATACGACAGTCCAATCGTCAAAGTCGATAACTGATGCGGAGCTCGACTTCGTTTCGTATCTTGCGAAATTCTTCTTTCTTCTTCTCTGTGATTCTTGAAGTTACGTAGACGCAATCGCCATTTTGCTAATACGTTAGCTTGCTCAATGGTGGAGCAATCGTCTTCGAATTTTATGCGCTGTAAATGAACCGACTGTAAATGAACCGCAAGTTTGCTTGCGCTCTTTTTTGTTAACATTAGGAGAATTATCGTCTTGTTCTTCTCTGTAACCACGATACTCGTAACGGTTCGTTCCTATAGTTTATCGTACAGTGTATAAATGCTAAGTACATCAGGGTGTGTCGAGTCTGTAGAGACCATGTCAGATACGAACATCAATAATTCAACATCAAGTTTCTGGACTAAATAAACCAGTGGAAACAAGTTTTGGGCTTCAGCATTACTCTTACCCTCTAACTTGTATTGAGAGCGTAGTATAGATGCGAACGGATTATAAAAGAGTTTTGCAGTAGTGATCATGAAAAGTCGGGAGGTGTGGTGAGGGTTTATTGTCACTTCCCTCTTACTGCCATGGTGGTTACCGTGATTGGATTCCGTTACAGTCAGACACACAGCAGTTACAGAAGGAATACAAATTCCGACCGATTTACAGCAGAAGATATTCTTTACTGAAGAAAAGAAACAGATTAATCTGTACATATAGTTACAGTATCGTCCTGGAAAATATTACACGGATACATTGTGCTATTGGCTTCTGTTGTGTCAAACTAATGTGCGTTGTTGAATGCGGGTTCACTCGTTCGATCCCTGTCGAACGATACAACAGAGCCCCGTCACACTGGATGTGGATGGATTATTACTATATTATTATCATTTGCGATGCAGGTTACATGCGAGGACCCGCCAGTAAGCAGACAGAAAGTGAAGAGCAAAAGTTTCCTCATGAAAAGCAGTTATACTGTGACAATCATTAACTCGTACAGTCCTGCAGCCACGCATTACTTTAAAACGCACCAACGTGAAAATATGCTATTGATTTCTGTTATATTTTTACTTTGCCCACCCATCGGGGCGGAAAAAACTAACACCACGGCCAGACTGAGGCAAAACAAGACCACACCTCTACAACATAATCCAACAGAGCTTTATGAACGAAGCCGGCATCCCGGCCAAATCTTGACGGTGGGCCAACGTCACCTCGCAAACATAAATACGCAACACACCGACGCCTGACTGTATCAAAACTAAGCATGGACTATCATGACGTAATCGTAATCTTCTTAGCGTCGGAACTATACGTCATCGTCATCGCATCGAACTATGACCTCCGTCGGAAGCACTGTACTGTACAGCGATTGAAATCTCAATCGCTTATGTTCAGTTCTCTGTGGAGTTGTTCGATAAACACATTGCCTGAATATAGAATATACGTACCAGCCGTTCAGAGAAATGCGACGGTATTACCAGTAACATACTACCACCTAGAAATATTTTGTAAGCCAATTTCGATGTTTTTAGCCAGGGGGTTGAAATAAATTTGAGAGAGTTTAAGTTTTACAATCTCAGGTTAGATTAAGCTCCTAGCCGGTTACGGATTCTATATTCAAACTTGCATAAGCCCCCAAAAAGAAGATTCAACTCACCCCTTAGTTACTGTCTTCCATCAATCGGCTAATTACAGAGACGGTGGAGCACGAGTGGTGCAGGGAATAGGGGGGAATGCGTCGGTTATTCCAATAACGCGGGGTCCAATTTATGATACATTTGAGAATACTTTCTGTTACTTTATACATTATACAATTTCAGTTATAGCAGGTTGCTGTGTGCGAAGAAATTTGCCAACGGAAACCCAAGTACTGTACGGTATATTTTAGGTTTTAGGTTCCGAAGATATGAAAATGTGTTTCCACAAAATACCGTTGAATTGAAATAATCATGAAGGAACAATACATGCATTGTCTATATTAGGACTAAGCAAAAGCAGGTCGATAAGTTCAGATTAACATTAATTTGATCTATGCATTAATTTGATATATAGATCACCATATTTTGACGTTCTTATGCCTGTACTTCTATTATGTTACAAAATGAGAAGATGCACAATCGCACATTCTTTATTGTAGACACAGAAACCTGCTTTTACAATGCCAAACACTATGGAAAGGTTAGTATGGTAGCTGTTGTGTTACTGTATAAACCCACTGTATTTACAAATTTAACACTTTTCTGATGTGATTGATGGCAAACGTATGGAATACACATTTGGTGACTGACAATATGCGGAAAAAGATCAGTCATACCTGGCATTCAATAAAACAAAAGTTTATGGTGCTCATCATATTCTGACGATGCATAGGCCTACGTTGAGTTTGTAAACAAATCATAAAGTAACTGGAAAATGTCCAACATGTTAAACAATTGTTATAGATAGGATGTAAGAAGGTACCACTTGTAAGAAAACAGTACAATTAATATGAACAGCAGAAGCAATAATTATACGTCAATCTGTGCTGGGCCCCCTAATTTGTGGAATGACCCACGCACATATTGGCAGTTATGGGCACTTATAACTATAATTTGTAAACATTTGCAAATATGTAGTTTTTGGGGCATGGATGGATGACAGTGAATATTTCGTTCCGTAAATTTCGTTATTCCGTACCTTAAACATGGGTTTGGGCTAGGATTACCCCCTAACGTATATTGTGTCGTACGGTATTTGACTTAACGATGTTATTAGTTTGCGTAGATTTTTGTGGAAGATATATAATTATACTTCTTTCCCATTATTCCACCGTCTCCGTTTCCCTACCGTCGTATTTGTTTCCTGTTTTTCATCTCCTCCGTCTTGATTCAGCACCGTTAAATCCAGATCCGAAAAATATCCTCATGATCCAAAAATCAATGTTGATCCAATCCAATTATCCATGTGATCCAATTCCCCATATGATTAGTCCCATTGTGATTACGAATATCTCTGTTGTATATTCCGATCTGAGTGTCAAAACGATGCAATGACCACGTTATATGTTACTACTACGCTAAAAGCAATCGCAAAGTTCTTGAAAATGCATTTCAGTCAGAGCCAACTCGTAACAAAAGCGATATAAAACTTTTCAAGGAAGAATGCGATCACAAAAACCAAAAGTGACTGCACCATCACACCGAAGTTTCATCCACAATAAAACCCACCAGCGAGTTCCAACTGCACGACACACAAGTTCGTTTGCACTGAATGTTATAGGCTACTTACAGAGTAAATGGGTCAGTCACGTCGTCACAAAGTCAGTGTTTGTCTCAGCTAGTATCATCATGCAAATATTTTATCTGAGCGCCCTTTCCCCCTGTTTGCCAATCTATTGTATTAAACAAATTCTTGGAGCGACTTTATAGGTATCGAACAGCTAATCCTCTATTTGTATGTAAATGACATGACAAACAAAACAGGATATATCTAATAGGCTTTTATGGACACGTTGTATTTATAGAGAGCTGCCCGAAACCAGAAGCAGTTTGTCTTGGAATGTAGACATCATTATCGATATATTTTCGCCTTGCTAGTTTTGCTGGATCGCTTCTCGACATATTGCTAAGATCATTTGTAGTACCTTCGGTGTTAAGGACGGCCCGCATTGGTTAATGGTGGGGCTTTGCCTAGCTCAATCGGAGCCATGCGCTACACGTTACGTGGCACTACACCCGCCCAATGACCTTTGGCCTTAGCAGTTCGATCGAAATAGGACTGGGGCTGAGAAGTGGGTCAGTTGGCTTTTGAAGCCGTGATATATGCTCCCATTGTTTGGGTTAGATCTTAGTTCTTTCTTGGGAGGGTTTTCTTAAAAAACATAATCCGTAATCTGAAACTGAACTGAGAGGAGTTTAGTTGATTTTGCAGGGATCGGGCCATATATGGATTGATGCAGGGACAGTGGAAGTAGGCTAATATGTAGGAGAGGGGGAAGAAGGTGCAGAGAGAGGAGGTTGAGGGGGGGGGGGGGGAGATATCAGGGATAGCTGCGCGGCTAGGTGTGTAATCAGTTTAATCAAAACCAAACCAAAGTGGGAACCTTCCAGGTTCCTCTCTTTCCACTGTTTACCTGGCGATGAAGCGTAACCATACCTAACGCTAACACTTGTTACTAAAATGCAATCCGAAAAAAGAATCACTCGCTTCAATTCGCGACCGACTTTATTCGGCCAATGGGGGAGAAAGAGGCCGCCCCATTGGATCGCTCAGATTTAATGTTGGTACCAATTGCGCGATTGCACGGGCTTGGAGGCGACTTTCAATGACATCCATTCGGCGGAGTTGGTGGATCCCCCGTGACAGGAATCTCATAAAATGCAGGAAAAAAGTAACACAATTTTAAACTTACGAAACAGACGTGTCCCCGGGGACGAGTGTGAGGTTAGTCACCAAATCGTAATGCACTCTTGAGGGAGAGTCGTCAGTTTCGGGAATCAAACTTCAACATGAATCTAAATTACTAAAATTGTCTAAATGTACTATTTCTACTGTTTCTATTTAACATTTGACGGATCGCATTAATTATCACCATGCATGGTACACTAAAAAGTAAGCCGGGAAATAACCAAAGGGTTGGTGAGCCGATAACTTGAACTGGTTTCATTACTAGATGACAATCTTCTTCGAATTTCTTTCACTTGACCAACAGTTTGGTTTCCTTGAATATATATATACGTCCACATAAAGTTCATACATGCTTACAAAATTATTGGGTGCGAGAATAATAAATGACAGATTATAATTATTTATGACAAGATTTAGCAGTAAAGTTTCCTTAGTTACATAAGTGAGATTATTTGAGTCAGAAGAGAAGTTTTAGTGACAAACAAAAAGTAATTTCTCAGGCTTGTTTTTCAACGACGAAACTTTTCAGAATTCCAAATCGAAATTATATACAGTGGCCTCAAAGAAGGCTTAGAAGTCTTGAATGATTACTGATGAAAACGGAAGTGTTGAACTTAAAAACAAGATGAAAAAGATATATTACAGAAGCCAACATGCATTAACAGAAAGACTCGAGTCAAATTGACTTACGCCGAAAAGTAGTTGCAAATTAAAATAATGAAGTATATACTGAAAGTACGCTGCTGTTAGCTAGTAATTCGTCTGACAAATTTCAAATAATCAATAGAACCATCTGTCAAAGCGTGATTATCACTTTCCTAAGATTTACATAATACATAAAATATAAGATATCGCACTGTATTAGCTAGATTTAAACATTTGATATTTTACATGCAGGCATTCATTTTTTACATGCAGGGATTCACTTGCATGTCACCTTTGGACCCTTCTGGTCGTGGACCCACGGACTATTTCACCTAGGAATCCCCCTAGCTCTCTTTTACAGGCAAGGGAGACATAGCGCGGGATCCTGGGCCACAATAAAACACTACCGTATATCAAGTGATTACATCTTGAAACGAGATTCTCTTTTCGAAATTAATTTGAGTAGACCCCGTTCTGTCGCACACGGCAACAACCGATTGAAGGCAATGATAACTTAACTCAATGATAAATAGTCATTAAGCAAGACCGAGCTATTTACTGCAACTATGAAATTAATAAACACTTATGTTCCGGTTCATAATGACATACTACCAGTGATTGGACAAGAAAGTTGCAGTTGAACACAGGTCGAGAAGTTAGATCTGTCTTTTGTACCAGTCATTTCATCTCTAAAAGCTGCCTCATGATATCACTGTTTCAGATAAAAGTAAGTTAGTAGTACATTGGCTTAAATCACCTGAAGGCTTCTTGACTTTTCCATGATTAAGTGCATATATATGATCACTTACTTAACTCATCCACTTATGAAACAGACGGGTCTCCGGGTAACAGTCCTGCATTGAAATATGTGAGGTTAGTCACCAAATCATAATGGAGTCCTCTGTTTGATATTGACTTTATGACCCAAACCCCGGTATGGTTGCACACCACAATTAGTTTAAGGTTAGTATAGTTAGGAAGCATCGTAGGCTCATAAAGAAACCATGTCCGTTCTGTGATTGTGGATGAACACCGGCTTTAATGAGCCTAAGTTCTATTTTCGAACAATGTCCAGAAGTTAACGAGGCAGGCATTTAACCATCCATCCCATCATGCTCGCGGGACCGCAAATTAATGTCCCCATCCCACGGTCGGGAATGTACCTGGGTCATCTTCGACCACATTATCAAAGACCGAGAGGAGTGAGAGAAATCCGTTCGTCACCACTGCACTGTAGCTGTTCTGAGCGAAGGGTTTAGAAGCCTCATAGGCTCATAAAGAAACACAATCCGTGTCGTGATCGCGGATGAACAACGACTTTAATCTATAGAATGCAGTTGGAATGGTTATACTTGTAATAGCAGCTTTCAAACATATCGGATGTATATCTTCAGTTACTGAATATGCCTCTCATATGAGTATGGCAGAGGAGCGAGGGATTGGGAAAGTCCATGTATGTGAGAGGGCATGCAACTTGATATATTAGACTCCAAGCTACTACAAACAAAACGTGCATGCTAATTTTAAGAAAATAAATTGATCTAAACAATCATAGGCCTAAACTTAGTTCCTCATTGACCGAACAACTTTTCTTTCATTGCATAGATAGATAACATAATTATTCTTTCATTTCTTGATCTACGTATATGTTTGTTGAGGCCTGTTTCTGGGGTGATTGTTTTTCCTTTTGCAGGGAGAACACGCTTGAAAAGCGATAGGATCCTGTCTCATTCACCAGAAGGCTCTTAGCTATCTTTCGAACGTGGGGATTCTGGACCCAGAGAATGTAGAACAAGAATACCCCCTGCAACGAGAGGAACACGCAGAATAGAATTTGGAACAGCACCCTAGTCGAGCTGTCGAACGACGAAAGGAATCCGAAGAGCCAGCTGACACCGAGGAGGACCCAGAAGAGGAAGACGCTGTATAGTCTTTGTACGATCTCTTTTCGCTGTGTCTTCTTGTGAACTGCGTTGATTTTCCGGAAGATTATGCGGTAGGTGGCCAACAAGAAGACGCCGCTGTTGCATACAGTAAGTACAAGCACGATGGAGAGAAAGCCCGAGTAGAAACCGACGCCTTCGTGGAGAAAGCAACTGAAAATAGGACACGTAAGTATGCGTAAAGTAGTTGAGAAAGAAACTGCCACATTTGTCAACATGTAAATACATGTT
>JAODAG010323965.1:0-11379 GCA_027574785.1 Orphnurgus asper | reverse complement strand
TACGCCACGCGCTCACCGTCTCGCGTTGGGCGACCAACTCTCTCATATCACCCTCGATCCCTTAACTGGCCCGGGGAAGGGCATCCCCCCCCCCCCATCGAGGTATTTGTATAATTAAGGGAGCTTTTTTCTTAGATTTCTTAGATACAAAGTGGTTCTGTATTTTATAACTTTTGAGTAAAGTTACTTATGTCTGGGTGGGTCAAATTATACCTTTTTGTCCGGAGCCTTGAGCAATAGATACAGTAGATTAAAAATATGACACACTGGTTGGCTAATAAGTTCATCATATCCTGCTGCTGTGGTCTTTAAAGACGATACAATGTTTTTAATTCCGTCTTTGCATTAAGTAGTAGACTCGGTAAATAGAGATATATACAAGTACAAGGTATATGTTTGTCAATGTTTGATGGTACTGTACATATGCTTCAAGATTGGGGACAAAGTTAGTCATTGAGGCTATTTTGAGTTTTGACTGGATCAGGAATTTGTACGCCGTTGTATGATATCTCGTTAATTGAGTTTGCTAAGGAATTACCTTTACGTACGCTGTTAGCTTTCCAGGTATTCTTCATGTTTCTTAATGATACAAGTTAATGTATTACGATAAGTGGAATATTCAAGAAGGACGTTTTAAATATTCTTTGTCTTACAGGAAATTTAGTATATTTGTTCCATTCGTCATGCTGTTTTTACAATATATGTTATTCCTACAGGTATAAGTAAAGGGAAAAGATGAATTGTGCAAAAATATACTATTGAAAGTGTTATATGCATCATAATGTTATTGCAATAATGCAATGAATTGCTTCTTCCCATGTTTCATGTGCTAATTCAGTTTTCAATTTATAATAATTTATAAATGATTTAGATTAACGTGTGGAAACGGCTTTCGAAACACAGGTACAAAAAGAGCTGGAAAGTAATCAGAAAATATCCAAAATTATCATTCCAGATAAAGAGCATTGAGTACAGTTAATTGTTAATAAGTTATTGATGAATGTTATAAATTTAGTAATATGGGTAGACGTACTATGTAATGGGTTAAATGAGAACAATGTCATCGTTTAGAAAACCTTGAATATCTTATTAAACTTATTTAACAGGAGGCATAACTTGCCAATAAGTGTCCACGATGAACTTAATAGGGTTTTTAAGTGGTCAGATGCTCATTAATGTTGGCAAGTGAAGTCATGCTTATTGGTCATGGAAATCCTAAAGGTAATTAATTATTTTTTGTTTTGTTAAAACCATCTCATTTATTGGTTCTGTCATTAAAATCATACAGAAGTTTAACATAGTGCTATAATTCAATTTACAATATCATTTTTAAAGAATAAGATAAACATAATTAATTTAGTGAAGGTTGGTGTGTTTGAACGCTTCTTGGAATTGTAAAGAACGAAAAACATCTTCTTTTTCTTAAAATACAATACTCGATAATCCAGATAACCATTGAACTTAAATCTGACCATGCACACAACGAATAAATATATTTGAAATTTCAATATCATTTTTGGAAAAATTGCATTCAAATAATTTTGTTTTACAAATTTCTTTAGGATATAGTCAAATTTAATTTTGCAAGCTCTATGACGATCATCTGGAAATAATTTCACCCATTTATTTACACCAGCCTCCAATTTTTTTTTAAATTTAAATATGTGATCCTTTTGTGGGTTTCGGAGTAGTGTAATACATGCTCTACCCTGTTCATCAGAAACATAACCCTTAATTAAAAGCACAGCACAATTGAATGAATTAACAACTAAATAACCACCCAAAATACTTTGTAAAATTTGGCTGGGAATGAGTCCGATCCAGGTGCATGCATTGAAAATAACGATGAACTACATTCAGCGAGAGTTAATATACCTTCACATTCTACAATACGTTTAGTATGATCAATGTTAAAGTGACGGAAAAATTTATTAGAAATATCGACATTTTGTATAAAGGTCTTGATAAAACTGTTTAGCCTCATCTAAATTTGCTCTAGTACTGGTAATGTTATTGTTTACAATTAATTCGTTAATGGTGTTTATAGCTTGGTTCTAGTATATCTCTCCCTCTTCAGTCCACTGAACCTTTGACCTTACAATAATAACTTTTTAATTTGTAATTTTCCAATTTGTTCCTGGCATTGTTAAAGTTGCTTTTTATTATAATCAGAATGGATGTCTGCATTCAATTGCTCTAAAATTGAAATTCGCTTGTTAGCGTTTCCTTAACTTTTCCTTTCCTTTATTCAGAACGGATTTAGCATCTCGAGACAATTTTCATTGTCTGACTCCTGACATCCAACAATGCGAATGTTGTTCCGCCTAGACATTTTCCTGAACGTTATGCTTATCTGCCCGTGTAGAACAGACCTTTTCTTTTATTCTTTTCTCCACACTTTCTTGAGCGTCCAAATCTCTCAATTGTACGACAGTCTTTCGAAACACACTCGTACGTAGTATGAATGAATATCTCGTAATTTAATGTCATGGAGAGTCGTTTCACTTTCTTCATCTGAATTGCTATCCGATAACCCAGTCTCTTCCGGTTCGCGCAGCTGGTCTCTATGTTGACGTCTGTCACATGGTGTGACAAACCTAGAACATGTGTTGTGGTATGTTGTGTTTGATTTTTCTTCGGTGCCATTTTCCTTTCTCTAAAAGTCTAGGTCTAATAATCACTTTTTCAAGTCCTAATGGGTGGTTCACTCCATTTTGGTTTAAATAAATTGGCAGATTCTGCAGCAAGCCCAGACACAGGCTACACATCTACATGGTGCATGTCAAACTCCTTATTACTGTATAATCTTGATGGTAACAATCTTCAGGAGGTTCAGGTTGAAAAAGATCTTTGGGGTCGTCATACATTATTCTGCAAAGCAGCTAGGAAGGGTAACTGGATTTTAGGAATGATTAGGCATAATTTCCACTTTCTTCATAAGGATATAGTGGTTCGGATCCACAAGCAGTTGGTTACGCCTCATTTGGAGTATGCTGTGCAGACATGAAATCCATACTTTTCAAAGGTAGGCAGTTATTGGAAAAAGTATTTAAATTGTTCATGGTTTTGACAATTCAGAGAAGGGCTACTAGGCTTGTACTGTAAGATCAACAAGAGGTATTTCGTGTCATCAAAGGTTGAAGTATCTTAATTTAACTTCTCTTGAACTTAGGCGACTTCATGGTGATCTACTTATTTAAATTGTTCAAGGTTTTGACAGTTTAGCTTTTAATACATTTTTTAATTTTTCCGAGTCAATAAGCACCAGAGGCCACTGTTTTCAAGCTTCAAGAGGTGCAATGTAGATTAGATTTTAGAAAGAATTTCTTCTCACAGAGACTTGTGGATGAGTGGAATAGTCTGCCTGAGTCAGGTTGTTGTCTCTTAAAAGTGTCAATGCCCTTAAGAATGCTCTTTATAGGCACTTTATCCTGGGTTGTAACTTTTAGGTATGTTGGGTTCCTGTGGTTGGGCCCTTGAATTTTGATGTCTATTTATGAGGACTTGTCCTTCCTGACCCTTTATTTCTAAACTAGAACAGATGAAAATTACAATGCCATGATAAGCAATAAACATCCCCTCGGGCAATAGACAACCCCAACAATATCTATGCCAATATTACTTATTTGGAAAATATTGTTTCAAAGTAACCTTCCTCAAACTAATTAAATTCCTCAAACTAATTAAATTTTCCAAGATATGATAACAATGAGTAATATAATTATGAATTCCTACACCACCACCAATACATACCTTACAAGGACTATGACTATTAATATACAATATATATATTGATTATTTATTTATCAATTAGAGGCTTTCCAGGGGTCTCTAACTTATTTGCCCATGAAAGGTGTTCCTTTGATTTCATGCAGAATGTATTTCATGTACAGTATATTATTATACATATTATGTTTCTGAAAAGGTTGTTTACAATTACTTGTGATGAATGTCACATAAATAAATAAATAAACATTTTGTCATGGCACTTTCAAGTGTCAGCTGTTTCATGTCCAAATACTCCACAACATCACCCCTGATACTGTAATTGACTTAATTGACTTAATTGATTAACTTTATAGACAACCATTTAAAAATATACAGCTATTATGACGCCAATCTTTAAAAGCAATATTTTATTTGAAATGATACGGAATGACATACGATAAGTAGCGGCTGTTGACTTGGCGGAGTATGAATTATTGCTTCTGCATGTTCCAAGAACATTACTCTGGAACTGAATATTATTGGGCGATCTTCAGGACATTAAATCAAAATTTATACGACAGCTGAAATGGTTGAAAAAAGACTTGAAAGAAAATGTTTATTGGTGTTTTAAAGCTTTTCTGAAATTGCAGTGCGGACAAAGCAGCAACGAATTGGACTGCACCAGCAGTTTCCAAACTTCCTTGTGAGAACGTGTTCTTCAGCTAATCCTTTCCGAAGCACTTGCTGGGCCGGTATAGCGGACTAGAGGTTATATGCGCCAGACTCCATTGTCTCGCACATTTTTAGAACTTTATCCTTAATTTCCACGGAACTGCGTACCATTCACAAGGATCACTTCGTCTCGGCCTCTGCATTTTTGCAAACTCGGCTTTTGGTTGCGTATAATGACTGAAAAACTAATGTGGCATACTGTACCTTATTAACATGTTCATTGAATCAACAATTAAAACAATTCATTCTTGTGAATTAAATCCATGCTGTAACTGTATTTTTTGCCAATGATTGTAATGGAATGGCTTCTTCAATTGGTTCTTTTTGGTTTGAATTTTGATGTTTAGGCAAATTTTAAGATTGTCTCTTCAATGTGGGCTGACTGTTATTAATTTTTCTTGGAACTACTACTATTTAAAATTGTTTTCAGGGTTTTTGACAATTAGCTTTCAAATACATCTTTGACCTTTTATTTCTGTTATGGGTAAATTAGCTGTAAATGACTGGACGAATATGCTTCCGTTTTACGGATAATAAATTGCCCGTCGTCTGATTTGGCCAAGTTTGCTCTTGAGACCGTATCAGCTCTCCAGAGTTCAATTACCTGTCCAATACATGATAATAACTCCAATTTCTCTAACCCCGAGGAGGTATAATCTTGGCATCGAGGTGGGACCGAAGTTAATGGTTTTCTTCGCGATGGTTCATTGATCTGACTTAATTTCAAGTAGTTTGCCACACACTGATGAAAATTGTTCCGCAGCCACGAAACTGTACAGCAAGCAGCTCTTTTGGTTGGTTCATGTGCCCCAGGCAATCGTTGTACACTTATTTTTTGCGCATGTGGGTGCATGTGTGTATATATGTGTACGTCACCGCTTGAGTTTAAAGCACAATAGATCGTTAAAAAGAGTTGTGCTTTTGTAGGTCTGTAAATCATTCATTAGCCTAAATGCTAACGGCACGGAAAAAATGATTAAAAATAACTTAAAATTTCCATCAAAATCTGTGACAGATTGATCATTTTGCATGATTATTTCCTCTTCGCTCTCTTATTACTGTAAAGCTTTTCATTTACTGCGATTGCTGGAGGACATAGTGGCATTACCTGGGAGGGGGAAAGGTTGAGGAGGTGTACCCCCTTGCCAGTGACACTTGACTAATTGATGCAAATTAGCAGATGGAGTTGAAGGACCTTACCGAGTCTGAATAACGTTTCACACCAGCATGCCTCCTTTTGCATTTTTGTCTGATAATGCCCCTTCATATTACCAGAAATATTACCCGTTTTATCTGTTCACTTCTCTCGTAATTAAGAAGTTATATAATTAGTGTTGCATTGTTGGAATTGGTGAAAGTATGAACTAGATGAATCGAGCCATTTATTACTTGATAGCAGGGGGTTGCCCATACCCAATCCCCTAAAAGTTACAGATGTTCCAACTTTGACATCATCATCATCATGGCTACATTGTCGATAAAGCATCCATGATGCAAGAGAGATTACAATAATATTTGTTTAGACTGCCCTAAAACAACCTTGTAAGACGACCTACAATCATCCCCCACCCCCTCGTGTAACTAACTGATCTTGAACTCAAGGGTTTGCAACTTTGATATCACTTCCGTTTCTTTTAGTTAGAGGCTCTGAGCTCCAACCTAGCTTTCCTCCACCGCAACGATATGAAGCTGCTCGTCGTGCATGGCGCCGAGATCCCGCCGGATGCTAACCTGTCTGATGAGGAACTCCTGGTGAGTCGTAATGGATGGTGTTACATTAATGTTGTCGTCGGAATGGAATTTCTCGCTCGACGAAGGTGTTTTTAACTTTTTGGACAGCCCCTTAATTGGTTTGTAATCCCTCTTTGATGCTTCTGATTGAGAAGTTCGTTGAGAGGTTATTTAATAAAAAAAACGTAATTAACAGTTTACCCCTTTGACCGTTACTTTTCGATCAGTGGTAAAGAAACCTAGTAACTTCAGTTTGTTTATCAAAAAACAATCTGAGCCAGTTCCTGGAAAGATGTTAAGTCAACTTCTACAGGGTAGCATAGTAACACCATTGCAGAAGGGATTACTGAGCACGATACAGGTCGGCTTAGCTAATCTACATGGCTTCCCTGTTGTAGGACGTTACAATCCGCCAAAGTAGCATCCCGAACTGGGAAGTGGATCGTCGGGTGTCGATGGTGCCGTCCGTCGGTTCCCGTGCCCCCTGTTGGGTGGCTTTTCTTCATAAATGGTATCTGTTCTACGGAGCCATGCATGCGCTGTAACGTTGCGTGGCACCACCGAACCCAATGACTCTCTTCCCTACAACTTTTGGACGTCGGAATACGGATTGGGTCCCGTGAGAAAGTTGATCGGTGGAAGTGCCGCGGCATACATGCTGCGGTCCTTCCTTGGGTGACTTTCCTTGAAAAATAATATTAATATTTATAGGGGAATTAAGCCTCGATGACAGCACTAACTCGATATAAGAGTTAATATTCTGAAGTCTAATTTCAATGCAAGCATTATAGGTTCCTTACATTTGAGAAGTAGAAAAACATTCCTACTGTAACTCTGGTCGTTGCGAACTATTTGGTGTGTGGATCTTCTCTTTGTGGCATTAAATGTGGTGGGGTGGTGGAGTTCTGGGATCTACGACAAACCTTAGAATCGATAATATAAAATGAAATCATTTGGTTGCCCTGTAGTTTTGATGAGATTTGCTTAGAAAGTTCTAGGTTTTCTTGAAAGGAGGGGGAGGGTTGGAATGGAGAAGAAAACCCTGTCATGTATGATGTAATATCTTGTAGTATCTCATAGGTATCAGAACACCAATGCAGTTCTGGTTATTAACCAGGGTCGTTAAACTGAAAAGGGATTTCGAGAATGCTTGAGTAAATATTTTTGAAACTGTTTGTAAACAGATGCTTCGGTTACTTGAGGACTTGTCGACAGTATATATGAGGTACATCTACCGCATGTTATGTGGCTTGTCTTAATGTTCTGCTTGAATTCTTGCCAAAGAAAACCTCTTGGCTATGAGGAATATTGATGCCAATGGTTGAGGGACTATTGCTGGATGAATTTAAGAAATCATTGTTGGCAGTTGCCATGGGCCTCCCCTGGTGGTAATAAACACCCTTATATATATTTAGTTATAACTGTGAGAAAGGTAAGAAACAAAAACCTGTTTTGCTTTTCTTTTGTTCTTATCTCGAGACTCAGTAAGTGTCAGATGGATCACTTTACGATGGGACTGTCAGTTACTGTCTCCCGACTTTTTTTGTTATCAAGGGTTTGGGGAGGAGAATTCGTACTCGGGACACTGACCTCATGAGATGGCAGGGTGGTAAACCTATTGAGGAGTAGTACAGCATGCAATCTATGCTTTATTAAACCTTCTCCGTGCTGTCCCTAGCAATACGTTTGGCTCGTTCTAAGAATGCCTACGGGAAAGTTCAATCATTGGGGGGGGACGACGTAGGGACTTGCGCAAGACGTTAACAACGATGCAACCAGCTCCTGTCAACTCGACAACCAGAGAGAGAGAGAGAGAGAGAGAGAGAGAGAGAGAGAGGAGTTAATTCGAAACAGGCAACGTTTCATTTAAAAAGGGGTGGGGATGGAGGGAATTCTCGTCGCTGCTTGGTTTTGAAATCGGAGGTAGTGATGGATGACTGCCAAAAATTACCCTGCGGCAAAGTGCGCACACAGCCATCAATTGATGCACAGACGTCCGGCGCAGTTCTCACCAGAGGTTGTGTACGTCAGTTTGAACTGCGGACTTTCTTCTGTTGCGAGCACAATAATTTTGACAGTGAATCCGAGTTCAAAGCTGGATTGTTGGCGAGAGAATCTCATTTCAATTCCACGTGTGTTCTTGACGAATCATGTCATCCGAAAGGTTATACAGTCAAACCAAAATCGGAAATGTTCAGTTATTGTAGCAAATATTTTGCTCTATGGGCTTGGCATTGTTAACAAGTTTTATTTATGGCTTGGAACATTTTAAGGGCAAATATCATGGCATTTGTAAACCTGCTTGTACATCGTCAAATCACACACTCACCCAGCTGTGACATGTACCGGATTGGACAGAAAGAACCGGTAATTCTGATAGGACACAATTAAAGACCATTCTTGTGTATACAAGAAGCATTTCTGTTTGGGAATTTTTCATATTTGTATTACATATATATGATATTTTTTTTGGTTAGCGAGGGGTGTTTATTGGCTGTTACAAACCAAAAACTAATGCAGAGGATAACTGCATATTCATTGGGGAGGGTGTTACATTACCCATTGACCCATCACTGGAGTGTGAAATAATATCTATATCCAGGCACCCTCCCCCCCCCCCCCGCTAAATGCAATTTGGGAGGTTTGCGATCACGTTTAGTAATGGAAATGCAACACAAACATAAGAATGACAATTTTCGTTATTGGGTAAGACATAAATATATGGCCGGTACCGTACTCGGGAATATCTTTGCAGCATGTTATTACTGTCAGTACATATTATCGGCAAGAAGTGATATGCAAGAAGCTATGTAGTGACGTCTTTAACTGGAATCCAGTAGAGAATATTAAAGGAGCAGTCTCTGTATTGAGTGAAAATCAAGGTAAAACAATTTAGCATACAGTATGCACTAAACCTTACTGGTTGGGGGTGGGGGTTCTACAAGCTATATGCTTAACCATCTATTACAAAGAGGTGGGTAACTTGGGCACCATAAAGCTGTCATTAAAATGTCTGTCACAGTTCCAAGCTGTAGGGAATCTTCCTTCCAAAAAAAATAATTTTTTTGGACAGGTGTTGTCTATCAGCCTTATGAATACACATCACTATGACAGTCTGTATCAATAAAGAAAATGCAACATAGATATCCTATAAGACCACATATTAATGATACTCTCATATTAATTGGTCTGAATGAAAGTTTGCTCCTTTAAAGACAGGATCCAATTATAGATGGCAAACACATTCCAATGCATTAATTTAGAACCTGATGCATATATCAGTCTTCTCCCCCACTATTTCATCCCGTTATAGTTCCTGTTTGTAACCTGTCTTTTAGCGCTGTACCCCGCCCCCCCCCCCCCCACTCTCGCTCTCTCCCTCATTGGACGTTTCAGACTAACGTTTCTCCCCTATATGCCTTCACAATTGTACCCTCTTACTGATAGAAAGTGTGGATTCTATGCTCTGGAATATATTAATTATATTATATATATTAAAAACTGAATGTTTGCTATCATCTGCACCAACATATAGTACATGCCTTTATCATATATTATGAGAAGACTTTTTTTAAGAAGTTTTACAAGACTGCCGCTCAGTATCCCTTTTAACAGGTATTCGGGTCTAATTCTTAGCCCTCTCCTTCCACCTTGCTCTGCTGGGGTGTTCATTGCTAGGCGTGGTTGGCCGATACCGTTTTGCACGATTACACACGATACTAATAGCTGCATTAATTGTTCCACACGCTGTTGATGTTTAGCCTTTCAGATTTCTCCGACAATAGTTGTATCGATATCAGATTTTGTGATGGACATGTTCGTAGGCCGTTGCAAAATTTTCAGCGCCAGCTTTCTTATTAAATATTCAATCGTAGAAGGTTGTTATTGGCCATGTATTTTATAAAAATTCATTATTGTTTATCTCTAACTAGTTGTTCAGAAAAAGCCACTTTATTGAACCATGCAGATTTTTCACCCTCGAGGACTCCTTATGTAATTATTATATTACGGTGCTCTGTAAGTGATATTTATGGCACTCGAATTACCCATCTCAGATTACTAATTGTTTAAATCAACTAATGTCAAGTTGGGAAGAAAATATTGCGGGAAAGTTAAGCTACAAGCTTATTTTCAGAACATGCAGGCCTATAATAAAGTTATGTAGGTAGACATTTTAGACTATTAGGCTAGCCTAGTGTTACTTGAACTGTAGCCCACCCTATACTGCCTCTGCTAGGTTTGCCTAGATTTTCATGCCGTGACATCCTCTCTTTAAATCTTTCTCATCCAGACTCCAGTCCATATTACACACAACTTGGGGTCATTAAATCCATCCCCAGTAATTATGAACCCCTGATTATAATCACCATTGTTCTCAAGATCGCCGTGTGTGGTGACAACCAACTCCAGGCAAGATAGTCTCCGCTCTATGCCAAACTAAGCTGTTGCAGTTTTCTTGGTAATTGGGTCATAATACGTTCCTCTCTAGAACTTAGTTAATAGCTTTACACCGAGCTAGTGGAATCTTTTCATCATGTCATGCAAGTGTTGTTTTTTAGTCACTTTTTCAGAAACGAGTTTTCCAAACAAGGTCTGCCTCCGATCAATCGTAGTTTGATTCTTTGTGATCTTCTGCCTGTGTGGGGCTGTGATATAGTTGTTTACTACTACTAGTTGAGAAACTCGGAAAGTTTAACAGTGTTGCCCGGACGTGCTTATTACCAACATAGGCCTATAACGAAGTAGAACTATTAGGCTATAGTCCTGTACAAGGATGAACATGCAAGTTGTAGCCTACTGTGGATTGCCTAGTCTTGGCTATATATCTACACCACTAATTACCGCAAATTAATTACCGCAAATTACCATGACATGCAAGCTGTAGCCCAAAATATCAGAGTAACGCTGCTTTGCATAACTTGTCTATTGTAAGATTAATAAGCAGTGGAACGTTTTTGTTGCTGGTTAGTTTGTAAAGTAATGTACCTGCACATTAATAAGTACTGAAACAGTAGAAAAAATAAATAAATAAAAAATAAATAAAAAATAAATAAAAAATAATTAAAAAATAATTAATTAATATTTTATGTATATTTTTGTTGCTGGTTATTTTGTAATGCACTGTTACTTTCACGTTAATAAGTGCCGAAACAGTAAAAAAAAAATCCTCATTTTCCTTTACCCTTCCTTGTACAGCTTTCCTCTCCC
>JAODAG010323953.1:0-11379 GCA_027574785.1 Orphnurgus asper | reverse complement strand
TCGGTTTTCAATATCGGTATCGGCCGATATTTGCGTTATCGGTTGAATATCGGTATCGGCAAAATTTGTACTCATTGACGATAGTCTCCAACCGATATTTTCTAAATCAGCCTAATACTAATTTTATTAAATATTTGGAGATTCGCTCTAACTAGAGTCATACAGTAGTCAGACAATATTTATTAACTGCCAAAGACTGGAAAAAACCCGAAATGATTCCTTACAAACATTGTTTTTACAAAAGGGTTTAGCGATCATGGCAGGGCTCGAATTTCGCACAATATCACTCGCTAATTGCGAGTCAAATTTGTAATTGCGAGTAGAAAATATAAGGCACTACCATATTTTTAGCGTGTAGAATTTTTGTAATACATTCTGAAAAATATTTACTTGATAACGATCTGTACATTGACCACAGTGACGCTCTTAGTATCGCTGAAACTTAAGCCCAGCGTAATGAAACGACTTTGACAAGTTCAAGACTCGCTGCTCCAACGACCAAGTCCCGTTGACTTTACTGTGTGAACATTTGCGGAGATTACAACCAGCGATGGTACACAGTGCGCGGTGGCAACAGTGCGCAGTGCAAGTTACACACTGAGGTTAATTTACCTACTGCGGCATGAAATAAATACTAAATAAATACTAGCAATAGCGGGGCTCTATCCAGTAAAAATGGCAGAATCGACTAGAAAGAATCGAACCCTTACATCATTCTTTAATAATGAGATTCAAGGCATGGCTTGTGCTGTTTGTTTATCAGAACATTGCAATGTACGAAGTAGACTAGCTGTATAGGCTACCGTATAACATAACAGGCTAACGTTATAGTGTTGTAGTTGACCAATAATTACATTGGTAAAAGCAATATCGGAAGATTGTCGACATTTTTTCCGAGAAAAAAGTCATTCGACACGTGGTAAAAAGTTAAAGCTTCTGCTGTGGTGTTTGGGGTTCACGGCTTGAAAACGTCCCCCCCCCCCCCACGTAACATTCTGAATACTAGTTGCATCGAGGAAGTATGTATGACATCTGTGCATTGGAGAATTTTACGACTCAAACATTCCTTAAAATATCGGATCGGTATCGGCTCGATATTATGATTGAAATATCGGATATCGGCTAAAACCAATATTGGCAATATCGGCCCAACACTAGGATTAGCCACGTCGATTGAGGTATTAGACACGCCGATGGAGGTATTAGACACGCTAATCGAGGTATTAATTAGACATGCCGATCAAGGTATTAAGTAGACACGCCGATGGAGGTATTAATTAGACACGCCGATCGAGGTATTAAGTAGACACGCCGATCGAGGTATTAATTAGACACGCCGATCGAGGTATTAATTAGACACGCCGATCGAGGTATTAATTAGACACGCCGATCGAGGTATTAGACACGCCGATCGAGGTTACTCTTTCTTACATTGACAGGCGTTAGCCAATGCCGAGGACGAAACGGACGTGAGGGCAGCAAACATGGCCCATGCAGAGCAGGACGCCGAGTTGGCAGAGTTTGACGAAAGCATTCCATACGAAGGAGAGGAGAAGAAGGATGGGCAGGACGAGGAGGAGGAGTCCAAAGTCGAGTTGGAGCTGGCCCAGTTAGACAACCAGGTGAGCAGCCCACCTCCAAGGATAAATACGAATGGAGCGACAAACTAGTCACAAACGTTGCAAGTCCAGTTACGTTGATGGTAGGAGCTGGCCCCGAGGTACTCCCGCTTTATGTACGTTTATGAAAAAAGAAACCTCAGCGTTTCTTCTTGGGATGATTGTAAATGATTCTCCGAGAAAATTGACTTGGGTGTGCTGTGAGCCGAAGGAACCAGTTGGCCTAGTAGAAAAAAACAAAAAAATACTCCACATCTATGTACGTACGTTGATTTGTGGGTAACGGAACGGGTTTCCATCTGGGCCAGCGGCGTGTGGTACCTTGCTCATAGCGATATTGAGACAAAAATGTAGCATTGTTGCATCAATCCTGGTATTACTATTATGCCAGCCACTCCCCTACAACGTTTGGAGACAATTCGGCGAACCACAGGAATGAATCTAACCAGTTTCGTTGAATCGAGCAATCAAGTTGTGTTTGTACTCGAGGGGCGAGCGAGACGTCGGCTAATTACTACGACCAGTTTGTCGTTGACGAACCGTTTAGCGTTTAGTTGTGACCGGCATCGCTGTTCTCCATCTCTTCCCTGCAGCTGACACCCATCGAGAAGTATGCCGTCAAGTACACAGAGACCAGCCTGGAGCCCATAACGTCGGAACAGTTGAAGGAAGCCGAGGTTTGTCCTTGGGTTTGCTCGCGTTTACTTTGCATCCAAGGTTTAACGACCCCTCACGTCGTTTAGAAATATATTTACCTGATATATTTATCGGATGTCTAATTCTGTATCGAGTCAGATTATATTGCTTCCCCCCCCCCCCTCAAATAAAACAATGGTGTACAATTTCGTTCGACACATGAACGGTCAAAATTTGGGGGTTCAGGCAGTCGGGATGGTGTAAACAAACTTGCTTTGTTCTCTTTTGTTGAAGTGGAAGAGAGGAACCAGTTAATTGCCATGATTTTGTTGTGGTCATCTTTCTCCCTTTCTCTCTCTGGTGTGTCTGTCTTCCAGCCGTCTCCCCCATCCATCCCGACGGTCGCCATCGTCTGTAATTTGGTTTTCCTCTCCCTCTGTTTTTGTAGGAGATGATCGAAGAGGCCAAGAGAGAGTGGGAGCTAGGGTGCCTTCAGGTGATGACCACAGAGGCGGAGAGGAAGGCCGAAGTCGAGGAGGACGACATATTTTTCACCTTCGACAGGGAGGATTCCACAAACAAGGTGCATAACAAAAGGCAGTCTCGGTCAAAAAATTCCCCCAAGGTTTTCCAGAAAAGTAGGTCGACCAGTAGGAGCAACAGTAGGGTCGGGAGGCCAGCCTCCAGTGTTGGGAAACGGTACAAGACCAGGAGTGGTGCATCGAGCCCCGTGGAGGTGGTGGTACCAGCAGGGTCCCTGGAGGAGGGTGGTAGGAAAGCTCAGAGGATAAAATCTCCCAATCATGTAATTCTGAGTGAAAGTAAAGAAACTCCGAATCACGTTGGTATATCCCCGGGGAGGAGGCACGGGGCGACGTCCCCGCTAGGCCTGACCATCCCTGTCTCGGAAGGGGGTGCCTCCCAGGGGTGTCTTCCTGTCACTACTAGAGCTAGGTCTAGGAGTGGTTGCTCCACCAGCAGCTCCTCCCAAGGCCTAGGATCCCCATCGGGGCAACCCCCAGGAGCCCTCTCCCCGACGTCCAAGCCGTGGATCATCACGACGAGGGCCCAGAAGAAGCAGAAGTCGAACGAGGATGGGGTGTCTCAGGACGTCCTTTCAAAGTCCTTTGGTGGTTCCAGGGGGGAGGACGTTTTGGGGCGGGACCCGTCTCCCGGGAGGTCGGGGTCATTGTCAGACTGTGTCATCAAGACTAGATTCAAAGTAGCACGTAGGCAAAACGATGCCAACCACCCAAGTTGACGGTAAAGTCTGTACAGGGTGAAAGGAGTTGAAGGAAGGGGAATCGTGGGGGGGGGAGTTGTTTGCAAGTATGTAGGAATGATAGGTGAGGTTGCCCTTGGGGCCGTAGCTATCCCTCAGATGATACCAATAACTATTTTTGATCCTATGCACATGTTACTATTAATCTCGAGAGAAATTATTATCAAAAGAAATTATAAATTTTCATCTTTCAGTAACCTTTGTCAATCACAAAGGAAATCAGTACGTTAAATTGAGGAGTGGATAATTTATCCCTCCCCTCCCCCAATATTTTTGGTTTGGAAGCCGATTTGGTGGCCGATTCCTTCTATTCGTTTAAAGGGGTTGGTGTCAAGGGTTCGGCTAACCAGTTTTGTGGTTGCCAACGACGTGACATCAAGCTACTTTTTTTAGGGGGAGGGGGGGGGAGTCGGTAGATGACTTGCAAGATGGAAAAGGAGAAAATTTGTTGGGGATTTGGAAGGGTAATTTGGATCATTACTACCTAACTTTGTTGGGTTTCTTTTGGAGAGCCTTTTGAAGTTGTTCAGTCGATAACTCGCAGCTATTTAAGTTTGACAAAGGGGGTTGATGGGGGGTTGTGTTTTCTTATTTTAGTATGAGGTCAAGAGGTCCTTTGTTTTGTGACCATGTGTGCCATTGAGCATGTTTTCTATAATTCATTCTGTCTGTGAGAAGTGTATGACACTCTTTTTGGAAAAGAAAACCAACCAGAATAAAATAAACCTTAATACTTAAAGTAACTAGTGGTGCCTTTTGTCTGTGTTGTCTTTGTAACCGAGGTTCTTTTTCTTTGTTTCTCCTTATAATACGGGGCCAGGCTTGGTTCTAAATCAACAAAACAAAACATCATCTTTTACCCATTCTCGACATGAACGTTACCTTTCGTGTCTTGACATTGTGTGATGGACCATTTTGTTTGGGAGTGGCATGGGGGCCCCCACGGATCAATTGTTTTCGTTCTGTTTAAAAAGTGTGTGGTGCAACAGTTTTATTATACTCGTTGAGGATTGAACGCTACCATTTTTGAAAAATGGTGGGGGGGAAGGAGGGGGATTCGGAGAAAAAAATCGATATTCCAAAACCCATCCAAGCCTGTGCCATCTCAAACAAAGTGAACCTTTGTCGTACAATGACAAGACATGACAACGATCCAACCTAAGGAGAGGAACTGCCTTCGGCTAGCCGTCGTGCGAGTCCTGGATTGAAGCCGGTTCCAGTCCTAGGAAATTATCAAATTTGTGACTAGTAACATTTGAGTAGAAATGGGTATTATCCACATTTTCAAGACAATTGTGCAGGTTTACAAATGATTCAACTCTCAAGTTGACTAGGATTATCATTACGTTGTGTATCGTAAAAAGTCCAGTCACTAAACTGGATAATTTATACAATTGACTAGAAACGTGTTTGTCCACAATTTTGAAGACTTATGCAGGTTTACAAATGGGTCACTCTAAATTTACTATGATTACCTCTTTCATGTATCGAAATAATCCATTCACCAACTGGTGTAAAAGCCCAACAATTTAAAAAACTCCAGGGATTTGGAGCCGTTGTGTTTCAGTCACTCACTATCTTAATGAGGATAAGTAAACAAATATATGGTTACCAGTAAATATCCACTTAAATATACACTTGCCAATAAGTGATACCACTAATTAAGAAATGAAAGGTCTTCAACAAAATTGTTGTCTCCCTCCAGTCCATTAAGTGTTGCGGGCCTTATATCAAGTAATACTGCCATTGGGGCAGCTGGTGTTTGTTACCACTGTCAGGGCCTTGCAACTAGTGTTTAGTACCACTATCAGGGCCTTGCAACTAGTGTTTAGTACCACTATCAGGGCCTTGCAACTAGTGTTTATTACCACTATCAGGCCCTTGCAGCTAGTGCATTATGGCAATTTGTGGGACCTATCAAGTGCACCACTGTTATCGGTGCATTCGAGAGTAATACTGCCATCAGGGCCTAATCTGAAACGTGGACAATACAACCACCATAAAAAGCTCCCTTCAATATTTCCGTCTTGGGCTCGGAAACCGAATACGCGTACGTAGCTTTGCCCCCATCCCCACCCTATAAAGACCATATTACCTTCAAATTGTCGTCGTAGGGATGTGGCTGACCAGGATAATACAATGAAAATAAGTCTGGTGCTGCAGTTAGGGATGTTTCTTGCTCGGTAAGAGGTTCAAAGTGACAGGATTTCTACGATGGGTACCACGTCAAAACCTCGTCAGATAAAATCCTTGGGTTAGTCTGTCGTCGTCATGAAAGCTGAAAAAGCAGTCTTTACATTTCGAAGGATTCTTCGAACAATGGCCATATTGTAAATATCACCCAGCCTAGGCTGGGCACACTAGCGTTGATATATAAGTTTTAATATCTGATGTTTGGAGTCTCGGGAACTGATGCAGTCGAATCCGTATGGGCTGTTGTGTATAATATTTGTTCTAAATAAGTCGTCGACCTGGTCCGCTGATGTTATAATTAGTTCTGATGCTGCTGATTGGAAATGGGACAACCCGAATAATATTTGGTATTTATCTCCGGAAAATATCCCCGTGAAGATGCGACCATCGTTGGACCATCGTTGGCCCCGGACTTGTTCTTACGAAACGGCCTCCCAAGACGACTAAAACTATCTATTTCTCTACATTATTATTTTTTTGTTCGTGAGCGTACCCTGAAACCTGTTGGTCTTGCGTAGTGTTGCATCTTGGTGGTTTTCGTTCATTACAAAAAGGCCGCAGCGTACGTCGTCGTCGCATCTCGTCTGCAATGTACGAGGCCGGTTGTCTACAAAGTGTTCATTTGTTGTAATGCAAAAGAGGCCTCGTTTAACCAGTAAGCTCTCCTTGGCGACGATTTGCTGGCCGAGTTCAGCTTCACGGTTGTAATTATTTTATCCACGTATACTTCTTCGTGCAGGTATATCTCTCGCAGGCAGAGGAAGTCATGGCGGTGAGTAATATCTTTATTTGTTTTCCTTGACGTACGTCACACCCACTCGAATGTGGAATGTATATTGATGGCACTAGCATACTTTGAAACAGATCTGTAAGGATTGTTTGCTTTGAGATTGTATCAAGCGTTTCTTTGACTTTATCAATGAACGCAACATTGCAGGGAAAGAGCGGTAAAAACTTTCCCCCTCAACTACCGATTTCCCTCCGTCGGTCAGTTCTCGTATTTCTGTATGGATGGGCAGCTGCTGTACTGTGTTGATGGTGCGAGGATGTGTTCCCCCACGAAAGCATTTACTATATGACATACCAACCTAGGCTTAAGACATGCAGTTTGTTGACTCTTTCCCCCTCGTAATAGCGTTTGTGACAAAGCAGCAAATCCTTTTTATTCAGGTGTAATGATCTCCTATTACTGCCGTGAATTTTTATTCAATAACATATATTGAGAAGTCGGAACTCGCTATCCGTGACTTCCAAAACAACTCTCCTCCAATCACCTTCAGATCTGGGCACCTCCGACACCGCCCCAGGACGACAACGACGTCTACATAGACCACTCCGTGTCCCTGATGTATGAACAGTCCACCATGACCGAGTCGCAGCTGCCTTCCGTCTATATCAAGAGGGAGCCGAAGAGGATCAAAGTCGAGCACCGTAAGGACCCGTGTATTTTCTGTCGGTTGGTCTGGTAATGCCACGAGACCATGTTTTGAAGGAAACCTTCGGGAACGGTCAGAGAATCGTTGGCAGGACCATGTTTATGTCCCAATGAAATAACCCCAACTTTAAACCAGCAACAATATGTGCTGTACCCTCGCAGCTAGGCTTAGACGGAACCGGGACCTCGCTTGTGGAAAGGTTTTTGTACCTCATAGCTAGGTTTAGTGGGAATTGGGACCTCATTTATGGAATGGTTTATTGTACCTGATAGCTAGGCTTAGTATGAATCAGGACCTCATTTGCATGAACTTATTGCTTATTGTTTTTTTTTTAGCTGCCTGCCGCCCATAATTTTGGGTGACGTCACAAACATGCTACACGTTTTGTTCCCCTAGTGCGGAAGGCCAAATCGCACAAGCCCGAGCAGCTCAGCGGCCAGGCGCCCTCTTCGGTGATGACCCCGCCGCAGTCTCTCTTCAACCGTCCGTCTGCCGCCCTCTTGCGCATGAGGAGGGAGCAGGCCAAGCAGCAGCAGATGCGCGCCATGGCAGGGAAGCCGATCGTCAAGCCCTTCGTGCAGAGGCCCGCGACGGTCGACACCCACGTCCAGGACAAGCCAGAGTGGCTGATTAACGAGGATTGGGCCCTTTTGCAGGTAACGCGAAAAATTGTTTAAAGAGGAAAGGAATTCGTCATTTTTTTTATTGTTATTATCATCGTTATTAATATTACTATTTGTCATTTTTATTATTCTTATTTTTATTATTCTTATTTTTATTATTCTTATTTTTATTTTTATTATTTTTATTTTTATTATTATTTTTATTATTATTATTTTTATTATTATTTTTATTATTATAATTATTATTTCTATTATGATTATTCTCTATAATTATTTTTTATTGTCGTTATTATTATCATGCTTATTTATTTTATGATTATTTATATTGTTATGACTATTATTTCTATTATTTCTATTATAATTTTGGTCAAATGGCCTACCGTTATTATTATTATTATATTATTATTATTTTTTTTTTGAATTTTTTTTTTTGTATTTATTTTGTATTTATTTTTTGTATTTTTTTTAATTATTTTTATTTTTATTTATTTTTATATATTTTTTTATTTATTTATTTTATTTTTATTTTTAATTTTTTTTTATTGTATTTTTGTTATTACTATTATTTTTATTATTATTTATTCTGCGATTCCCCAGGCCATCCAGACCCTACAGGAGCTCCCGCTGGCCCTGCAGCCGCTGATTCCCGGGCACACGGTCAACTGGGACCTGGTCAGCGACGTGGTCAACGCGTGCAGCAGAATCTACCGCTCACCCAAGCAGTGCAAGATCCGATACGAGAGCGTCATCATACCGCGAGAGGAAGGGAAGATCCTCTACGACAGCAGTCCCAAGAAACAGAAGAAAAACAAGAGCATTTACAGGGTAAGCAAAATTTATTTATATATCGATGATGTGTTGTTGTCATTTGCCTTAAAAATATCGTTTGATACTTTCTTTAAGAGTTGAGGCGTACTAGAGGTCACTGTTGGGCGTATTAGAAGTCACTGCTGGGAGTTCTCGAGGTCGCTGTTGGCAATTCTCGAGGTCGCTGTTGAAGTGACCATGCAAGATATTTGGAAGACCCCAAATGCAAATGGGCAGTGCCCCCTTCAATAACGTTCGCTTGGCAAGGTTTACCGTTATCTTGCTCCTCTTCCCTCAGACGAAGAGCAACCGTCCCATGAAGACCGGGCAGCTTCACGCTCAAGATTCCAACACCTCTCAGAGCGGATTATTCACCAGCAAGTTTGACGGCATGAAGGCCGCTATGGCCAAGAGGACGCCATTCTGCAAACAAGTGTGAGTCTACTCATTGTTCATGTTTGGATCGGCCGTCCGTCCGACAGGCAATTTCGCCGCAGCTCTCTCCCCCTGTGGTGCTATGAATTTCCCCAGAGGTCGTATGGCTTAAATGATCTTTGGGCTGACGTTAGGAGGAAGCCTTTTCTCTCGAGCTTCATTGGGTTAAAGCCAGGTACACCGGTACAATCATTTATGCCTTAAAACCAAGTGAAAACAATGTTATATAGCATTAAACCAGGTTAAAAACAATGGTACAAAGAAGTATCCCTTAAATCCAGGTAAAGGCATTGGTACAAAGAAGTATCCCCTAAAACCTGGTAAAAAACACTGGTACCAAAGAAGTGCTCAAAGTTGCTTTAGAGGACATGATCAGTCAGTCGCTCCTGTGGAAGTAAAGTCTCGTCGAGGCTTCAACTAAACACTTACGATTGATTGATGTCTCGTTATACGACACGTATGGGAAATAATAATATACAATAATTTGAAAGGATTTCTCTAAACTGTATACCTGTGGCCGTTTGGATGGCAGGGAAAAAAACGTTGGGGGGTAAGGGGTAAGAAGAAATGTATCTTGAAATGCTGCAAACTAAATATGTACCATTCATGCGGTCTTCTCCCGGCAGACTGAACAATCCGCTGTTGAAGAACCCAAAGCACAGCGCAGTGCTGAACGAAATGAACATAACGTACGACAAACCGATGACGCCATCGCAGGTTGCAGCCAAGAGAGCAGAGAGGATCGCTAAAGAGAAGAAGGTAAGTCAGTAAAGGTATATCATTCACGTCCCATATTATCGGCGTCTAAAGTAGGGGAGGAGGTATATCATTCAACGTCCCTCTTGTATATTTTTGTTTTAAGAAATGTGTTGCAACTGGTGAACAGAAGACATAATGTAATGTTAGAATGTAGGTCAGAGCAAGCGTTTAAACATTTGTTGCAGGAATTGCATCATAGTGGGAGGAAGGTGAGAGGAAGGAGGAGAAAGAAAGGAAGGGGATGAAACTATGAACATTAATGTACTAATATTTAGAGCGGTCAGCCATGTCTGATTCCATCAAACTGTTTGAACATTTAGCAGGTGATATTATTTGAGGCTCTAGAGTCACTTCTTAAGGTCACTCTGTACCTATGGAGTGCTAAGAGTCTCACAAAGAAACTCAAAAGGGCTTAAGTAATGAAATCCTTTTGTACATTTGCTTTGATTATCAGTACAGCACAACCTTTCCCATTTTTTTCAATGCGTATAATATTGTGCCTCCTTTTTGCACTGCCATAAACGTAAATGAATATACTGGACCAATCAGTCGAAGTCCGTAACATTTTAAGGTTGCGCTAAAATTGCCATTATGACGTTTCTACCATTGACGTCACCCAACTAACGTGGCGTTTTCATATTTTTTTGGTCCGTAGACGACGCGTAGGTAAACGAATAATTGGCAATCGTGCCTATTATTTTTTAACTATCCTGCTATTCAAAAGTCCATAAAACTTCTTTCAAATTACAGAAAATTCAGATCGAGTTAAAAAGAAAGGAATGAATGATACGGTGGTCCTCATTTTATTGTCGTTAATGTGAATAAAAAGTGTCAAACCAGTAAAGATCTGTCTCAACTAATCGTCCATTAAAATGGTGGTCGCCGGGTGCAGGATGGGATGGATGGTTGCATGACTGCCTCTTTAACTCTGCAATTCAAATCTTTATATCTACCGTTGCTTTAATAGCTTCAGCAGGAGCAACAACTGCAGCGGATGCAGGTTGCGGCCGCAGCAGCCAAGGTACAGCAGCAGCAGCAGCAGCAAAAACAGACGCAGAAGGCTGTCGTACAACCTGTAGGAACGGGCACTACAGCAACGATCATGGTGAGTTTGTATGGCTTTCATCTCGCGAGTCATCGGTATCGTTATAGGAACTGACGCTGCCGTACCTGCAGGTGATTGTGTAGCAGTGATAGAGACGGAAGGCTGTAATACAGACATCTGTAGTACAGAAGGCTGTAGTACAGAAGACTGTAGTACAGAAGGCTGTAGTACAGAAGGCTGTAATACAGACATCTGTAGTACAGAAGGCTGTAGTACAGAAGACTGTAGTACAGAAGGCTGTAGTACAGAAGGCTGTAATACAGACATCTGTAGTACAGAAGGCTGTAGTACAGAAGACTGTAGTACAGAAGGCTGTAGTACAGAAGGCTGTAATACAGACATCTGTAGTACAGAAGGCTGTAGTACAGAAGGCTGTAGTACAGAAGGCTGTAATACAGACATCTGTTGTACAGAAGGCTGTAATACAGACATCTGTAGTACAGAAGGCTGTAATACAGACATCTGTAGTACAGAAGGCTGTAGT
>JAODAG010323931.1:0-11382 GCA_027574785.1 Orphnurgus asper | reverse complement strand
CGGATCAACATATGTCCATCATTAAGTACGGACCAACACATATCCATCAATAAGTACGGACCAACATATGTCCATCAAGAATTGTTTAATAAAATACTGACTCTATCTAACGATATGCAAATATTATCAAAGATATGTCAGAGTACCAACATAAAATAGAATCCTGTGTCAAAATACAGTTACATTTGAGACAGTCACGTTGACTTTATATGCGTATCTTATTTCGCGGCAGACGATACCTCACTGAAAGCTGATCTTCATCATGAACCAGGGTAATTGGAACAGTAGACTGTTGTATATCTATTTGGTCCTTGTTGATGTCATATACTGTACATTTTGATTCACTTACACTATGTAGATGCCACGTATCTGCACTTAATAATATTTGAATCATACTTTTACATTCACTTACATATGTTTATATATTATGGCACATTGTGTACTTTAAATAGATTTTTTGTGTGTTTTTCACATACATCTCACATACACCATATACCTTATTGTTTAAGTATGATACACAGATGCACTTACTATTACTTGTTTCATATCTACTTTCTCATGCATTTGTTTATGAATTGCATATATCTGTACCTACTATTACTTGTATTATACCTTGCTTCACATACATATGTTTTTCCAGGCACACATCCTCACTTACTGTACAAACTGTTTTAGTCAGCATGACAAATGTTGGACTCTATGTAACTGTACAAAGTAATATTGGTATTGATTGCAATAGAATATACTCCTTTAGTGAAACTTTAATTTGCATTACATTTATTTATTAATGATGCGAGAGTAGTATTTTTAACCAGTAGCTATAAATCACTGCATCTGCCATCTCTCTTCTTCCTACACATAGCGACATAGCGATACCTCATGAGGATTCACTTACAAATTTCTATACCGACAATCAAACGTAAATTTCGTATATGCAACACTATTCTCTTTAGCGAACTTCCTCCCACATGAGAAGGCAGACTCTGTGTGTAAGAATCAGTGTTGGATTTGGTTCACAAGTAGGACAGTGACGTCAAGTACGCCATTACCTTAATTACGGAACGTCTCATCTCGTGTTATTTCTAACAGCATTTGACCAGATCTACCCGAGGATATTAATATCCAATTAAATATTTCTCAGTGCCTCAGTTCATACTTGACCTATACTTATTAATTCTACGGGTGATACGCTAATCTCGTCTCTTTTCTTGTAAGAGTAACACACACTGCAGTGCTCAGAAACACAGTATAGTTGTACGTATTACGCAGTAAGTATAGTGGTATATGATCACAATACAAGTATTTACTTACTTTAATGTATTATACTATAACACTAGCTGTTCTAACTGTAAATATGATGTAACGCTAGTTGCATATATATATCCTAACATTACGGCATTGCCTTACTGTACATAATACTGTAGTTTATCATGGCGTTATACTAGCTGTATACCTTCATGAAATTATGTTACTGTACTTTATTACGTCCTAACACTGGTTGTATACCATCACATAATACATAATTAAAATATAACTGATCAGCAATACGCTGTGAAGTGTTTGTTTTACGGGAAGTCACTAGAGAATGAACTCATATAGCATATGGTCTGAAACCAAGCACGGACTGCAGCAGCCGCCACGGCATCATCGCGGCAAATTGATTTACATCCAAGACACAATCCATATAATTATATCGGACTGAATTAAGATCGTTGGGCGAGTGTTGTGCCTCGTAATATGTAGCTCATGGCTCATGCATAGCTCCACCATTTATCCAATGCAGGTCGTCCTTCGGACCACAATATACATATGCATGAGGGGTATGATTTCTCGCTATCTCGGAGAAGCATGATCAATTCGCAAATGTTTTCGATATCAGGTTTCATTCACCCTGGATTACCTCTCCGTCAAAGTTCAACAATATACGTCTTGCGGGTTGAGGCAAACTTTGAGTCCATTGAAACCATTTCTTGGCACTCATAAACACTAAATTATCAAATTATCCGAAGAGATACTTTTCTTTCATGTTTATCATTCTCCCAACATCATTACATTATCCATGGCATTTTATAACTAGTTTACATTGTATATATTAGTAAATGTGAAAAGAAACAAGGTCAGGGTTATTGAATGTAAAACAGCAAAACAAAGTAATCATCACACATCTTTTAATTATTTTAAATTTTAAATCATAATGTCTAACACCAAATTGTCCGCTGATATTAAAATACATCGTAGACTGATATTTTCGTTAAACCTAGCGTAGCTGTAGCATGTGTCGTCACTCCTTTACGAGTTACTGTCGATATGAGTATAATATTCCAAGTCACAGTTGCTCTAATTTTAAGAAAACCCACCAAAGAAAGAACCAGAGCCTTAAATCAAACATCTATACAGCAACATCTACCACCACATCAAATGCCAATTGACCAACTTCCCAGCCACAATCCTTTTTCGATCAAACTGGAGAACATTGAAAAATATATTTCAATTGTCTATCTCATGTTTAACATGCTGATAGACAGAGTGAAATTGCAAAACACTTTGATTATTATGTGTCATCTCTTACATCATATGTCTACTACGCCGTGTATACTTTATTTAATTGACAATTGTGTTTTGACATTAATTTAGAAACAGCAATTATACAAGCTTGACAATAAGGAATACACTTAATTTATGACGTCAGAATATTTGCAATAGAAACCTCGGGAGTATGGAACCTTACTATGGGATAATTTACATATCACATGGTGGTCTTAACGTGTACTTACTATATGTGCTGGTACGAATGTGACGTTTGGCCACAAACCCGGCTTAGGCTATAATTACCGGCAATACACGTACACAAGAAAACACACACGTACACAATATACTCACACTGATTGTCAAAAAGAAATGACGTAACTTAAAGATGATGCCAACGATGCAGTTTAAGAAGAGCCAACCTCTGACCTCCAAAACCTATCAACTGCAATATAATTCAAAGGCAACCAACTCGCCAAACTGGCTTTAGTAATTTACCCTGCATGACAAACGTATGACCAGGGCATGCTATCAAATGCGCTATTAAAGATGACCCCCAACCCCATTACACCCACCAGGTATTAATAGTCAGAAGGATTGGGACTTGGAAGCTGGTCAGTTGGCATCATAATGTTTACGTTGTTTGGATTTCTTGGTGGGTTTTTTCACCATTAGTCGGGTACTATTTGGAGACACTGATACCAGTATAAGTAGCATGTGTTTAAGATCGTAGCATACGATTTGAGGCACTAAATTTGAGGCACTAAATTGAACTAGTGTCTTGCTGGCATGGCTTTGATGCGCGTGCGTTAACCCACGTTTGATAATTTGGAGCTGTAAGTAATGTTTGCTTACATCGTGACAATGATAACAGGAATCAAGTTAAGGAATGCAGCAGAACTTATAAGACAATGAATAGACTCGGTGAGACTAACGGCTACCGGTATACACGGGCGTCCCTGGTGGGAGAGGGTAGGATAGGGGAACACGTTCCCCGCATTTTGATATGTGGGAAACAAGTTATTTTGCCGAATTAAACTTTATCTTATTTGTTGAAGAGAAAGTATCATCTCGTTACCGATCACAAAACTTTTCAGAATTTTTGCGGGCTTTGCTCGGGATTGTGTTTCTCCATCCAGACGGTAAAGAGTATAATTTAGAGGCAGATCTAGATTGATAAGTGATGTAAAATCTGCCCTATCTGTGAAATGTGCCCCATCAAATTTTCTTACTTCTCTCCTGGGAAACTACTGGAAAAATTTAATGTCTAATAAAGCAAGCAAACTCAAATTCAAAGGAGGGGTGAAACCCCATTCACTGCAAACTCCTGGATCCGCCCCTACGATAATGGTCAAGGGTCAACTGACTGTAAAACAAAAGTTGTTCTTCGTGCGCAGCTTACGTTCTATGCTCTCTCTATTTGCGTTGAATTTGGTTTAATACAAACAACAGTAGGCTCAGTAGCAATTTTGTTAGTTTCTAAGGCGACGACTTAGCTAGGTTGCAATACCAAATCAAAATTATATGGCACCATTTTGCAAGTAGGTGAAGATATTCATATGTATATATATACATTTTATAAAGGAGAGGGCCATCACAGTTTACTTCAAATGTTGCGAGTCTATAGCACCATTTTCGTCTTCAAATGTTGCAATATAAAAGTACTATATTACCGGTCTGCTGTAGCACAGTAGTGCTGTTCTAGCTGGTAATAATGCACTAGAAGTAAATTGTAATGAGTTTACTGCATATGTACCTAGGATAACGTTACCCCTAAGCACTGAAAACATACGACGTAGAGAAAAAGTAACCTGAGTATCATGGGGTACTTTTTATATTTTTATACCTATTTTTCAACAGAAACGAAATTTCTACGTTAACTTAGAGCAGATACTTTTCTACGCCATATCATTACAATTTCTATACATTATTTCTGTGATATAAAATATTGTAACAAATTACCTTGTGGGATGGATGCAAGTGTATGTATGTAAGCGTATGAAAGTGTATGTATGTGCGGCGCAGATCTCGATTCATTTTCGTACAATGGCAAACAGCGATTTATATGTGGACCAATGCAGGTGAGTGAATCATGCGCGAGGGATCAAAGGGTAAGGGGTATAGTAACATTCAGACATATTGTGTCTGTCATCGACCAACAAGTATGCCGAGAGGGTTATGCTAACAAGCAATGGTTCGTTCAGTATGTCTTATATGCTCATTGTACCACGACGTCGGGTATGCTGTTGCTATATCTGGCGAAAATGCAATGCAACGTTTCTCCGTACGTTTCCATGTTAATAACATTCTTGCGGGAAGCATTTCAAAATTAGAAAATTATCCAACACTGTTTGCAGCGTTAAAAGAAGGTTCAGAACATCGCTTGGAGAGACATGCCATCAAACGATTAAATCTCTTATTAATGGCAGAGAGAGGTTACGGACCTCACCCCAGCGACTTTCATTAATACTTTTCCCAAGGCGTTCTTAGCTCTTCAGAGAACCTCAAGAAGCTGAAGACTTGTAGACCACTGCTCTCGACTGCTCTAATTGTGCCGAGAGAGGAGAGCTTAGAAATTAACTCGCCTGTATACTTAAGGTCAGATTTCATCCTAGATGTATCGTAATGAAGTAATTTAACTAGATTGGGGAAGGACATTGGTAACGTCAGACAAACACGTCAAATCCATAAATTTAAGCTCTCTGACTGTTACATGGAATGTTTCTTAATTCACGTGACTTATGACCTGGTAGGCAATCGCCGAAGTTCACCGCATTCCTGGCTGTCAGGCTACTCAATTACTACTATACATGCTGTACCGATGAGTCAAATTAAGATGGTTGCAAAGATATAAGGCTGACCCATTCTGTCTTCGGAATTTTAAAAATGTATAGATTGTTTGTTAATATACGTTCTTTGAAGTGAAAACTAACTAGTAGTAAATAAAATTAAACATCAATAGCAATTCACCCAAGTCTGATTGATGGAATTATCCCACACTCCGCGTAACTCGCCTATACGTATTCATCTCATGTATATATATATATATACCTGACAACTCCCAACCCCCTCCCTCGTTCACTACGGCCATGCACACACACTACGACTTGATTTGTTTCGATGACTGCATTTGGCATCGGAACCTAGCAGTGATAGAGCAATTAAAATACAGTTAGATTATATGTAACATCATACATTAAAAGTAATCGGTCAATATATAGGCCTACAAGTTACTCTCTTTAACTTGAAATATTTTCGAAATTGAAAAACAATTTTTCAATTGAATTGAAAAAAAAACACTTCATGAAGTCGACTAACTGTAGACCTATATGAATGTAGAGCGTAGAGAAGAAACATTTCATTGGCATCATGGTCTACACTATTTACACTATACACACTGCATACCACGAGATTCATATCTAGTAGCCTATACTGGATTCGCTGATATAAGGAAAGTGCTAAAATGTTAGTGAGGTGTCGCAAGAAACGAAGATGAAGAAACCATTAAAGCACAATACAAAGTGAAATAAATACAACTGAATGGTTGTCTTAAATTTAATTAAATAAATAAAAATTCTTGCTGCAAATAGAGTGTGCACATTGGCTTTCTGCAATGTTTACGCACAAGAAGCTCGACATATTTGACAGCCAACCAGTCAATTCCTGTATATCGATTGGATGGAATGGATTACTCTGTTGTGATTACAAACCACGTTACTTTTCGATGTCGTCCTTGACTATAAAATCATACACCGCAAATATCAGCTCAAGTAGCTATCTATTTTCAAACACATCCTTTCACGCTGTTTTATTTTTTTTATATTTTTTTTTACAAGAACAGTCGATAAAAGCAAACGCGAATCAATAACGTTGATACCTAGACTATATACTAAGTTTGAGATCAACTTTCGTAAATGAAACTCGAATCTCATTTCGATTAGTTTTGTGCGACCGTATCATCTTTATTACGCTCTGACTGCAGGCTTTCTTTGCTGATAGAGACTCGCAATTTGTGTGGCTTCGAAAAGGTTCATTTGTAAATTGTAAAAGCTGACTTTTATTAGAAAGTTTGCTTGTCAAGTTCGAGTAGAGCGCCCCTTTGTCACTGAAAACGTCCACGCTTAATCCCCGGGGCTTCCATTAACAAGGGAGTCGATCTGTCAATCAAGGTTGACGCTGAAGAAATTACCTTCCGTGTCAATTCTCGCGTTCATAACTAATAGAAATAGTAGGAGATTCAGGGTAGCGAGCTTCCCGGTAGAGACATACACGAAACTTTAAAGAGGGAGAAAGTCCAGTAAAGCCTACAACCTGACAAATAGGCACCCAATGATGGATATACCAAATCAAACAGACAAACAAACAAACAGTGTGTTTGTTTGTTTGTTTGTGTTTGAACAAACAAACAGTGCGTTTGTTTGTATACTTAAACAAGCAAACAACAAACATACAAACAGTGTGACTGTTTGTTTGAAAAAACCAAACAGACAAAGAAATAACAAATAAACAAACAAACACACAATCAGACAGACAGACAAACAAACAATGTCACAGTGTTCGTTTATGTCTGAACAAACGAACAAACGAACGAACGAACTAACGAACCAACGAACTAACAAACATGTCACATATACCTATACTATGACTGAATAACTGATGTCCATCTCATAATGCAGAACAACATATCAAAACTATATTATACTATACTACCGTATTTCTCTTCATGATTTTTTATGATTGTTATCTTCCATTTTTTATTCATTGTTATCTTCCAGAATGTATATATGGCGATAGTACTTGGCCCTTCAAATAGCTGATAGTTTCATGAGCTACCAAACGTACCTAAAAGGAATTTGATATTATCAACAACAGACTTGAACTTTTTTTTAATTGAATCTTTGAATCAGATCTATAATTGCATATATATAAGACATATTTAGATTAGATCTATAGACATGAACGTAGGGTACGGATTGCCATTATACACTAGGGCTCGCATATACATGTACTCACTCTCTTGTACTTGCTCCCATACACTCACTCTCATACACTCCTCTCATAAAATCATACACTCGCTATCATACACTTGCTATCATACCCTTGTTGCCAAACAATTTCTCTCATACGATCGTTCTCATACATGCGATATCATACACTCGCTAGCTTATCCTCGCTCCTATTCATACGCTATCATACCACCGCTCCAAAGCAGTTGCTGTCATACACTCGTTCCCATACACTCGCTTTCATACAATCGCTATCATTCACTCGATGTCATTCAGTTGCTATCATGCCCACGTTGTTATTCACCATACCACCACTCCAAAGCAATTTGTTCGCATACACTCGCTATCATACCCTCGCTCGTATACCCACTGGAGAAAGATATGCATGTATACCCACTGAAGAAGATATCCATGCATACCCACTGAAGAAAGATATGCATGTATACCCACTGAAGAAAGATATGCATGTATGCCCTCTGAAGAAAGATATGCATGTATACCCACTGAAGAAAGATATGCATGAATACCCACTGAAGAAAGATATGCATGTATACCCACTGAAGAAAGATATGCATGTATGTCCACTGAAGAAAGATATGCATGTATACCCACTGAAGAAAGATATGCATGAATACCCACTGAAGAAAGATATGCATGTGCCACACCATCATGCCCCAAACTGATCCACTTCTCCGTCCCTATTTCGATCGGACTGTAAATACCTGGAGATCATTGGGCGGGTGTAGTGCCATGTAATGTGTAGTTCGTGGTTCCGTTGGAGGATAGCCCCACCATTACCCAGTGCAGACTGTGCTTAACACCACATAATCCTTGTATGATGTCTGTCATATCTCTCACAGATACGGCAAGTATGAATTGCCAGTAATTCTGCTAGATACCAGATCGGTATTCTCCACACATGTACTGTTCTTAAGATGATCTCTGATAACCCCTTACGCTAAGCAACTAGACTATTTTTAATTGTGAACGTGGATGGAAAATGGGGACATAAATCAATGTACAGGTCACGCGCTAGAGTTAGCAATAGAAAATTAGAACCATAAACATATAACTATAGAACCGTATAGGAAAGACGTAATTCGTCAACCGTAATTTTGAATTGAAGTGGAACAAATGTAGTGTTGAACCTTAATAATATTAACCACATGTCTCTCCGCCATTGTCTGTCAATTTGAGATACATTGCCGATAAAATTCGGAAGTTCACATTCTTGAAAAGATCATTTTAACGAACCGTCAGTCAAGGAAAGTCGATGACTGAAGTCTGTGTCTTCATTACCATATATTATATTCATGTCCTCAATACTCTCCGGGGATGATGTGTGTTGTACGATGACTGAAGTATGTGTCTTCATTACCATATATTATATTCATGTCCTCTATACACTCCGGGATGATGTGTGTTGTACGGTTGAAACAAATTCATAGCATAATTAATTAGTATCTAGTATATAATTAGTATCTACAAGATTCAACCACCAGAAGTGAAAGTCTAACGAAAAAGCAGTGATGAGAAATATCCTAGAAAGAGAGAAAGTGATTATAGACCGAGACTAGTCGCGATAATCATTAATATTAACGGTGGTGAATCCACACGAGGGCATTACCAATACAATGTTGACAAAAAAATACGTTTGTTGAAGGAATCTGTCGCAAGTTTCTGGACCAATTTAAAGAATAAAATAAGCTATCATTATTTATCAATAAATGGCACATGAGAATAAAACAAACAAATTGATTGATTTTGGAATTAACACACAAGTTTAATCATAACTTTCCATAAGACACTGAGAGTAGAGTGATTACTGCCATGTGTTCCCGTCTCTCAACAATGAACTAACAAATTTGGCGACGAAGCTGAGGGCATTTTCCACCTACCGATTTATGTCTGACTAAGGTCAAGGAAGTATACTCAATTAGTTGCTATTAGTAAATGCTGAAACAATTCTTGCGAGAATGAGGGTTGGGTTATATCCTAGTAATATTTATAGACATGCTGATACTATGTATACTCGGCATATGTCGTGCTGTTCTCAGTGGTTAAAGCAAAGATTAATGGAATCCGGAACTGAAAAAACATGTTTTAATCAGAAAATAAGTTTTGTAGACGTTAGGTAACGTTGTGTTTGAAATGATAATATTCTGTACCATTCCTTTTCAGACAATATTCACTATTTGAAAGTTATTACTGTTAAATTGTTTGCATAACAAATGTTTGGAACATCACTGTAGCGAATGTCGTCATATATTATTTAAAATGGAGAGGTCGCTCCTCAAACAAATGACATATGTGTTCCTATTTACATATCCTCAAAAAAGCACGAACTTCGTACTTAATGAACCGCCTTGAGTTTACTAGTTATACTTCTTCATGAGATCGTGCAGATCACAGCAGTTACAAGGAACTATAACATGATACTCAACCGATATAGTGACGTGAAGTAAATGACAGAACGAGTACCGTAAGATATTAAATCGCTTTAAAGAGCTTATTTGTATGGTACGCATCAACAGGCTACGCGCACAGTATTAATCATATACCAGCAAGTTGGGTGGGAGATAATGGAGTATTCAAAGGTACCGCTTAAGATGGCCAGAGCAGGACAAACTCCATCGCAATTAAGTAACAACCGTGGGTAATTTAATGTGCGAGTTACGTATGTTTCAAGCAAAAACTCCATAAAGAAGTATAATTGTAAATACAACGTTCATTAAGTACGAAGTTCGTTCTTCTTTGAGGATATGTAAATAGGAACACATATGTCATTTGTTTGACATATACAATGCATTAATTTGATACTTCTTGTAAAGCACTCTATCTTTGTCCAACAATCTGATAGATGAGAACGAAATGAGTTTATTTTTAAATTTTGATTTCCTCTTCAAAATAATACCATAATCACCCACAAAGGCGAAATTAAGATACTTTTTTAAACATTATATAAAATAGCAAGTCCTAACATACCTCGCGGATGGGCAACTGTTTCCCTTTAAGATGTGAGTAACCTCTCTCTCTCTCCAATCTCATAGATTCGCTTCATTTACTCCTAAGTGTATAAATTTGCCCACTGATTATTTTCCCATTTATGTTGTTCCAATGGGAGTTACACGAGACAGATTCTATAATCTTCAATCTTGCAGACATGAATTATTCCAGTCACCTTTTCTCTTTGGAGAGTTCTGTGCATATAAAAGTATCTTATCGAGAGGTTAACTTTTACAATTAAACTTCAAACACTAACCACAAGATAATGCCTCGGAATTTTCGATAACATCGGTTTTGCTAAACGAGCAGAATGCAAAAATTCTTTAAGCTATTTGTACAACATTTGTTTTTGAATGAATGACCATTTCAAGTGATATCTCGGTAATTGATAATTATTGATAATTTAATGCTAAAATGGGTAATTCAACAGAATGAATTTGGATGCATTTTACGTATAATAGTTCTCCTAGTTTAAATATCGTTTAGACACATCGTTACCTTGAAACTGCCAGAGATTATCCGAATAGTAAACAATGGTACTCGTAAACTAATACTAATTATAATTGATCACTGATAGACGCGTAGAAATTATCCATATGACCATTCTGGCCAATAACAACATATTTTTGGATAAGCAAATATATGGGTTAGTCCATGGTATTATGAATTGTATAAAATGTCATTTGACATGCACATTTATCGGATGTATTATGTATATAACAGCAACAATAATAATAATAATAATAATAATAATAATAATAATAATAATAATAATAATAAATAATAATAATTATAATAATATAATGATAATAATGATAATAATATTATTATTATTATTAATAAT